>NCKV01000080.1:0-28936 GCA_003675905.2 Leptotrombidium deliense
AAAGGCTACTGAACAAGTATTGTTGTTACTCAAACTGAAAGAATATCAACAAGCAATGCAAAGAGCTGTTGAAAGTGGAGATGTTGACTTGGTTTACTTGGTTATTGATCGCTTACAGAATCCATCAGTAATGTATCACCGAGACTTTCTACTCATCGTCAGAAATTTTCCAGTTGCTTATAATCTCTACAAAAAGGTATGTGAAATATTTAGAATTTCTTTTAAATTGTCTTTTGAAAACTTACTTTGAAAAATATTTGATTTACTGGAGTTAAATATTTGAGCATTTATCGTGTTGAACTTGTGTATCATTTGCCATTGTTCAACAGAATATCTGATTTCAATTATGTTAACAATTCAATTCAATCGAAATCAATCTATTGTATTAAGATAAGCAATGTTTTTTCGCCCCACTGCAGTTTACACTGAACTTTAGTTACGCACAGCAATAGACATAAAGCGAACATACAGCGTGTAATTTTAATACACTAGCGTTTGAGAGATGCGATGAAATCGATAAGATTTGCATTATATTTCTCTGTGTTTAAAAATTTCTTTCTCTTAATTCATTTTAAAATGTCAATAATAGAGCTAAACTTATTAAATTATTTCAGTTTTGCAAACTCGAAGGCACCGAGAAACTGAGGGACTTGTACTATCAAGAAGATGATTTCTGTGCTCAAGGATTTTGCTGGTTGACAATGAGTTATAAAAATTCAAAAATAGAAGATAGACAAAGCTGTCTTCATTCAGCTTCCGAAGCTTTTCGAAAGGGAAGAAATGACTTCATGCATTCACAAACCGAAGAACACATCAAACTGTATAGAAATCAGTCAATGTTGGAAGAAAAGTTTCACCAGAAATTTGTCGACCTGTCTGTTCATCAAACAATCAAAAAATTAATCCAAGAAAAAGAATACAAACTCGCAGAAGAACTGAAAAAAGATTGTAAAGTGCCAGATAAAAGGTACTGGTGGCTAAAAATATCAGTACTTGCGGAGCAAGATCATTGGTTAGAACTTGAAAAGTTTAGTAAACTCAAGAAATCACCAATTGGTTATGAGGTAACTTACTTGTTTCGAACTATACGTTAAATTGTTCACTTTATAGCCGTTCGTTGACGTTTGTTTGAAGCGTAAGAACAAATACGAGGCAAACAAATATGTATCGAAAGTAAAGGAGGAGAATAAAGTTGGATATTTAGTTAAGTTAGGGTAAGTATCAAATGAACAACGTAGCCAGTGTAAGTTGTACCATTATAAGAATCAAAGATGCGTCCAAATTGACACAGGTCTTACCTTGAGAGAGGAGTTCTAATTCGAGTCTGAACCCATTTCTAATTCGACCCCCCCCCCCGAGTGAACATTTTTTTGTACCCATTCTGAACCGAATCTATTTACCCAGCTGGCATACTTATTACGATTACTGACATAAGATTACTAACTGAAGCGAGTCTAAATTTTCACATCCACCTGAGACGGTGTAGGTTCCAAATGTTTAAAATGACAAGTGTTCACTTATTCATTTTTGAAATGAAAACTGCATTACAGCATTACAAGTTGTAATTAAAAATGTCAGTCTTTGTAGATTACTGATTACTGTTAAAAGTTACAAGTTTTATTGAAGTGGACGTTCATATAAGTATCGTTTAGGAGTGTGGGGTCAATTTTCGCGAACTTAATTGCTACGACAATATAAAACGTTTGCTTGGCGTTTATTGATTGACATTTGATGTCGATTCAAGTAAAATGTCCAATGAAATCTATACAATAATTTTTTGCAGGCAACTCGAAGAGGCAGCGAAGATCGCATTCGAGTCGAAGGATGAGGAGCTGTTGTCAAACATCGAAAGCAGAGTTGTAGCCAACAGAGCATTGAAAGAGCGCATTGAAAACATGAGACAGCAGTTGACGCGACGATGAAAATTAAAAATTTGCAATTTGTTAACTGTCACTGCAATAAACACTAATCGATTAAATAGCTATTATGGAGACGATGAACACACTGATAGCTGCATCGATCAGTGTTCCATTTTCGGTACAGTTTGCGACGAAACTTCCGTCGAGTCGACAGCGGTACAATTGCTGTTCACTAGACTAGTGGTCGGCGAGCCATTAACTAAGTAAACCTTCGTCTCCTTCAAGTTTGCATCGTCCGCCGTTTCTTGATTTGAGATCACTACTACTGTTGTGTCATTTGGAACACACTGTTGACCGGAAGAAAGAGGTTCAGCTTCGCATCGATCGCACTCGTTCATAGCACGGTTTCGTTTCCGTCGTTCGAACAACTGCCGCAAAGTGTAACCGCTGTTCGATTTGGTCCACAACTTCAATATTTTTGAAGGCCAAGATTCGTTTGCGCGGTATTCATTGAGAGCAGGGATGGAATGATGGCCATTACCAGGTACATTTGGTTGTTTCGGTATGGGATTCTTTATGTTGTTCTGAATCTGCGAAATCACAGTGTGAGGGTTTCCGATAGCTCGACGGCCCATGTGTTGACTATTCGTTGTACGACTCAACACATCACTTGAAACAAGAGACTGACTTTCCAATGTACTACTCAAGTCCTGCATTTCCGGAGATGGAAGTGTTGTCTCACTACTTGTCGATCGAAACTTGAATCCATCAACGAGATATTTGTTGCTCATCACATCATCTGATGGCTGCACCATTAGATTGCGTTCCAAACATGGATTACGACCCTGATACGGTTGTAAAGGAAGAGTAACTCTCGACAGTGGATAACTAAATGCAGCCGTAGACATGTTTTTTTCTAAATCACAACAGGATATCACTGTTTCTCCAGTTTCACTGTTGTTTCCATGTGTATCATTTTGTTTATTTGTTAATTTCTCATTCACGTTCTCTTTACTGTGAAGCTCTTGAGCTCCGTTCCGAACATTCAAAACGTTGCGATTGTTGATATTGGCTATTGTTTGAGTTTGAGACACTGCTCCAAGATGACTTCCAACCGCAGCAGACACTGTGCCAGCTTTATGTCGTTCCCAAAGTGACGGCAAATCTTGCAGCCTCTCGTAAACACACAAAGCAGTTAATCTCGCTTCTGCATCGTGATCCCAACAATCTTCAATTGTTTCTTTCAATGCACGTATTGCAGGATTTGTGTCCTTCCAAATATCAGGGAACAAAGGTCTAGCCTTGTGACGAGTGACCAATACTTGCATCTGTTCATAACTAGGACTTAAACCAACTTCATGTTCAAACGGCTGCTTATAAGGAGGAACTTCCATTCCTTGATAAAGGTCTGTACACCTACTTGCGGTTTCCCAAATTATCAATCCGAGTGCGTATACATCAATTTGTTTCAACGATGATTCACAGTCCCTAAGATTAACAGCGCCCTCAAGAATTTCAGGAGCCATGTATCGCAAGGTTCCGACGTCGGAAAGAGACGTCGTCTCCGCATTTTGTTCCACACCGTTAACAAAACATTTGGAACCGGCGATTTGCATCGAAAATCCAAAATCACAAATAACACAACTATGGTCTTCCTTGACAAGTATGTTTCTAGAACTGAGATCTCTGTGTGCAACACAAGGTTTGTGTTTGTCTCCTTTGTGTGTCTCCGAATGCAGATGAGACAAACCTGCGCTAATCGACTGTGTCATTCTACACATAGTACTCCAGTCAACTGTTTGCTTACGAAGAAAGTCTTGAAGACAACCCATCGGCAGATAATTAAATACGATGTGATACTCGGGATATGAGTTCCCTTTGTTGAAGCACTTATCATCAACGCCGATAAACTTCAAAATGGATGGATGATCCATATGTGGAAGCATATAAATATCTCTTTCATTGAGAAAGTATTGTCGATTGTGGCAATTGAATGTCTTCACAGCTACGAGTTGATCGTTGAGAACGCCTTTACACACGGATCCAAATCTTCCGTTTCCTATAATTTCTTCTATTTTTAGTTTTCCGAAATCTACGCTTGAAGAAAACGACTGACAAGTCTGCGAGTCTACCAGGTGCACAGAATCAAGATTTTTCTTCAAAGGGTTGTTTTCCAATAAAGAGTTCCACGGACGGTAGCCGAACACCATCAAAATTGTGATTAAAAGCAACAAAAACACGAGCGCTGAAAAAACATTAATAGTGATGTCTCGATTGCTAAGTTTGGCAGTCTCCATCAGCGGTAACCCTGCATTTGGCGACACATATATGTTACTACATGCTCCAACGACCGTAAAACAAACCTGTGTCATTTTTCACATCCGGTTGTAGAACGTAGCCATCAGTGAAGTTTGTATTACACAAATCGCCGGCACAACAACAAAATTTCGTGTTGTTCTTTGCCTTCACAGGCGGTTTAGTGGAAACACAATTCGAAGAAAGGCAATCTTGATTACTGGAAGCGTCCCAACAACCTGTAAATCACAATCAGAGACCGCGGAAGAGCGACTGATCTAACCTTGAGCTAACATGGTTGTGGTCGCGCTTTCGTTCGAAACCTGCAAGTCTTGCTGCCACAGAGTATAGCATGATTCGTACTCTTTGCATCTTGCCGAAAAGCCGTTCTCGGTAATATTCTCGCTTCGCTCCGTCCGGTCCATGTATATTTCCGAGAATTTAACAGCTTCGTTCTTATAGTAAGCACACAGCAAAGCATCGCTGGTCTCTGTAAATCTCTTTGTTCACACAAGTATAAGTTCACAGACACACCGCAGACACCGTTGTTGCTACGCGTATAACGAGCAGACAGTGATTGCAGTGTTGTCTGTTTTTTTCAGCAGTACTTACCGAACAAGTGAATGGAAATAAGAAGAATCACAGGTAAATACATTGTGAAAGGCAAGTGTTGTGTTCGCTGACCATTCTTCAGCTGTGTGCACAAAAATGAAAAACTGCTTCAGCAATTCTCTCGCAGCGAACTCACAGTGAACTGCGAAAGACTGGAAACAGTGGACTACAAACAAAGCTTGAGTCGAGTTCGCGAATAGCGAGGAATGCAAAAGACGCCGTCGCGTCGAACACACAGACTGTTGAGACTGTTCAGACTGTTGAGCAGTGCATTCGCAGCGTTCGCGTCTCTTCTCTGCACTGCTGGCGACGGTTCACTCCAACAGCAAAAAAGGGGTGCACCACGAGCTGCAACGCGACTGCTGCTGCTCTGCCACTGCTCACCGCAAACAAGGCTACGGTTCTCCCGTCGCGCAGACCGCACTCAGACACCGCTTTGTTCGTCAACAGACATCAGGCAGACTTTGCGCACTGATCGTTGTATCGCTGTCCACAGACTCTGCAAACACTCGCAGCACACAAACACTGGCAACTGCCTGACGTTTGCCGCACTATTGTTACGTCAATCGTCGCTCAATAATAAATCGCGTCTGAATTCGTTGCGGTCAAGGTTCGCGTTCGCACTGTTTCATACGCTTTTCAGACTGACACTGACTGCGAACGAGGAAACGCATACACTGAGCACATCGGTCGCTGTCTCTGCGAATTCATTCGTGATCGTTGCGAAATGAACAAAAAATTTCGAGAGTCATTTATCGCCGAGACGAGAGCAACCACAGAAAACACGAATACAAAACAACTTAAAAAATTAATCACAATTCAATTCACAGATATGTTCGCTGCGAATACATTCTTCTTAGCACTCCAATTTGCAATGTATTCAGTGTACTTTGTGAACGCGATCGCAAATATTTTTCGAATTTCGTATTGTGAATGACCGAGTCTAGAGCGGTGAGTGGTCGCAAATAGAGGTTCTCGACTGCAGACAGCAATAAACAAACAGACGAATATAAGAGGAAAAAGACGTGCAGTGAAATCAGTGTCGCAACGACAGCGACAGTAAACAGCAATTCGCAAACGTGTGAATTACATGCGAATTGTGCGGTGTTTCACCGATTTTAATCGACGTCTGTGCACACTACGACAGACGTGAATAGCAGCCGTTATACGATCGACACTGATTTGCGGCACTTCTTTTTTTCGGTTCTATTTCGTTACAAAAAACGAATCATTTTTCAGACTGCGAACAAACCGCGAATAAACAGCGAGTGTCTACGATTAAATGCTGTGTCTTCAGTTTAGCACGAAGAATTCAACGAAACAAAACCTTTTCGCTTTTTGTGCATTTTCGATGTTTGTTTGAATAGTGTTCGCATTCTTCACGAGTGCCAACATCGCTGACACTTTCCACAATTAATAACGCATTTGTTGCACTCATTCTTTATTCGATGACAAGAGTCAGTGAAATGGATGTTCGTTTCGGTGACTATTCGCAAGCACCGAATTCCGGAAACAAACAACGTCTCGTTTCCGAAGCTGTCCACGTTTAAAAGCAATTTTGAATGCAATGTATGCGTAATCAAATAAAAGAGAGTCGATACTGTCTGCTCTTCGAAACGTTACTTTCCAATTGACAGACGAGCGTTCACTTCTCAGCGTCTGCAGTCGCTGTAGACACTAAATTGAATGCGCTTTGTTTTTTGTAATAATTGTCGACTTTACAATCAATTATTGCACTCATTTCGCAAGCATCAAAAGTAATTCCTCATTCTAACTATAATTAGAAATAGTGAATATAATAGTGCATTGGGCGTACTTTGAACATAATTCACTCACTGAATTTTGCAATGCTTTTATTGTTCACTTCACTTTACACTTGTTTCAATTATTGGTGAACTTTGAAAATTTTGTGACGACTTACAAAAAAGAATGCAGACAGTATGCAATCGAAAGCACTCGACGAAAACTGCGGATATAATTCATGTTCGGCGACAAATAGTTTTTCATTGTTTTGCCTGATTTTAATCGTTTACATTTTTCAGTGTCTGTGTTTACGTTTTGCTTTCGCAACGCATTTGTGAATACAAATGAATGCTTCGATTAATTATCGAAACAATTATTATTGACGCGAAAAAGTGAGACGAAAAGAAAGAAAAAGGTGTGCACACAAAAAGACATTTCGAACGACGATAGTTCGACGTCTGCGAACGCATTGACACAAGACCGACAGTCAAGCAGACAAAACAAATTTGAGAGCAGAAAACAAGAAGTTAGCACGAAACAGTCTCATCTGCCTCCGCTGCTTCAGACACTACTCGCGCGCCATCTGTCATCAAGAACTCACTGTTTTCTTCACTGCCTGCGCTGATTTCGAAGCAATGATTTTCTGCCAAAAATTAGCTCAAACATCGCTCAAACGGTTGTCTTTCAACTGCTTTTCTTACTTTTCAAAAACATTATATGTCAACACAACAAAGCATTTCATATTAAATATAAACACTGAGTCAGTGTGTATATGTAGTTACGTTTGTGAATCTCTTATTTCTCCTTCGAAGTAAAATATTTTTAGTGATTATTCAACAGTGAAATAAAACGACCTTTGAAACAAAATATTTAATAGCTTTTCAAAAGATAAGAATACAGACGAGATGATATAAATGTTAACATCGCTCGTCATTCACACTACCCACGTTGCTCAGTCTTCACAGAAACGACTTGTGTTGCTCAGTTGCACATCAGCCTTAATTATGATAAAATGAGTAATCCTTTACTCAGCATAAGCACTAATAACCGTATTACACATAACTCAATTTTGTGAATTTTGTCAACTCTGCGATTTTAAAAAATTATAATTAATACTGTCTGTTGCATAACTTGGAAAATTTGCGTACGCTGAATGATTCATTGTAAATCAGTAAGATTTACAAGCAAAAGTGCACATACAGCAAAAGTCTGTGGACCTTAAAACTATATCTTTTCTTAAAACAAAAAGTTATTCTGAAAAGTAACTTTTGTATTATGTTTCTTAGTAAAAAATTCTGATTTACATATTTGCACAAAACGTTATTTTTAGTGTTTGGTAACAAATATTTCCTGGCTACAAAGTTATTAAATATTGATTGCAAAAAATTGTGTTGTGTGGTTCCACATATTTTTGCTGTTGAGTAACTAAAGTATCGAAATCACAATCGAGAAATAAAGTGATCTCAACGTGACGAGCATATCATAATAAAGTGAATAATCCTTTAATTGTCATATGATATCCGAATTTTTAAGTGAAAATCAATATTAAAGTGAAAGTACTGAAATGAGCACAGCAAATATTATTTGTTTAAAAAATATTTAATAACAATTAAAGAAATCAACAGAGATGATCGATCATTCAAAATTATTTGTTGTTTAACTAACTTTAAAAAATGAAAATGAATAAAATATTCAACTGAAAAATAATTCAAATGTCATTTGATGCATTTGTGCAAAACTTATAAATGTGCATCAATGTTAATCGATAATCGTTTTAAATTACCGAAAAGTTGCATTTGAGCCAACGGGGAACCTTTATTGCCACCTTTTGAGTGACAATTTTCGTAATATTTTTCACCAATTTTAATCACGAGATGGACACAAGCATCATAAAACCTCGAAAACATTTAACTGAAACTTTGAAACGATTATCGATATACGTACTTCCCAACTTATAACATGCCATAGAGTTATAAGGACTTGGCAGACAGAGCAACTCTCCATTTTTTGATTTGGTCGCTTTATAACGACATATCATAATAAGTGAGGAAGTACGGCACACTGTTGATTATGAATTAGTTGAAAAACATTGATTAATAATTTATAATATAATATTTCTTGTGCAAAAGACACAACATCCGAAGTCTGCTTATGAAAAACTTCAAAAAAGCATTAAAGTTGTGTAGTAAAATATATAAAGCTGCAGACAAAATATTGGTTAAAAGATCATCAATTTTTGGTGGGATTACCGGTTAAGAATAATAATAATCAAAACACAACATGTCGTCATGTGTGTGTGAGTGCAGCAGCTCTGTTTGTGAATGATTTTGATGTGTAAATAAATTGATAACAAAAATCGGCTGTCTTCATTATAATTATTGTGCCATAAAATGGTTTTATCGTGTTGGTCTTTGTTGTAAATAGATGTTAAGCAAAAAGCATTGCAAAAATTTTGCAAGGATAATTTTCATTTATTGCTTTTATTGGATCATTTACAAAGTTAGATGATTGTTATTTACGTAATTCACTGTATCGCAGACTATTCTTTATAGGTGTACACATGTAAACTCCGTACATGTATGATGCTTTAAAACATTTTAGTAGACATTTGAAGGTGATTTCTTGTTGCTCATTTTGCATGTAAGGAAGGGGTGGAGTGATTGCTGTCTGTGTTTACTGAAGGTTATTGCTACTCGAAATCAGTTTTTACTCAATAATTGCTGTAATTTTCAGTCGAATCTAACATCAAACATTAATTTTGAAACTCTTTTTAACGCAGCGTTACCTGCTTGACACTTGTCACAAATGCATTGCAATCGATATCTGAATTAGTGAAGCAAGTTCACACTTTGTATACTTGTGTACAAGTACAACGTTCATACCGTTGTATAAGTGCGTTAGTAGGAAGAAGAAAACAGTAAACAGACATATCGCTGATACTGAAAGAGACAAATTGCGCAATTTAACAGGAAAATATGCAATTTTCGCAGTTTTTATTAATTAGCAGTTAAAAATTGAAGGCTGTTCATGTTAACACAAAAATGCATTGTTTCCATTAAGCAAATTAAGAAGAGACATGTAACAAATGATGAGTGTTGTAACGCATTTTCGTATTACACGTCAAATGCTTGAAATAAATTCGTGTCGAGACAGGAAAGCATGCATTTAGTCTGAAAGGAAGATTCCAAGGAAATCGCAAGTAACAAACACACATTTTCTTGTAATTCACATAACTGTGAGTCAACAAATTAAAATAGCGAAAATTAAACGCATTCAAGTGCATTGACTTTGAATGTGAATATTTTTCATTGTGTACGTCTTGCATAACTAGTCAAACAGACAATTTTCGATAAAAACTCTTTCAGTTCGTTCAATTTCAACGGTCAACAACAGTATCTTTGCACGTGTTCACATTCTCATAAACACACAGTTTTGGCATTAATTATTTGGATCAACAACACATCACTTCTTGTTGAGGATAAACATATGTGAATTGACAGCAAAGTGCAACATTCAATCCGCAACTGTATAAATGATTAAATTTGCATGAGATTTTTAAAGTGTTTTTGGAAAACTGAATATAGCAAGAAACAGATAAGGAAACACTGTCTGCAAACGTCAATTGCGGCTCCACTTACATTTTCACGCAATATTTTCATTTTTCAAGCATTCATTCGAAAACTTCAAATAATTCGCTTAAGATAAGTGTTGCTTATAACTTGACAACAAAAATGCGACTAACATGTACAGCACTCGTAAATTCAACAATTTATGCAATTTAAATATGTTAACTGTTGTCAAATTAATTATGCCGTGATTAACTTCGACAGTTCGGCAGTAAATCATCGAATCAATGCGCAGTAATATTGAAGTTCTAACTCTGTTAGACCTGAAGGCGGTAGTCGGCAGCACAACACTCGTAAGTTCGCCGTAAAACATGAACCGTTAGAACAACTTCAATATCACTGTTTCCGTTCGTTTTCAAAGAACAGCATTCATCGAGTGCCAGATTTTAAACTGATTACACGGTTTTTCGTCTTTTTCTGTCGCTCTGAAATTTGCAACACATTTCGCAAGCAAATGCAGTGTTTTTTGCAACTGTCACTCCAACTTTTATAAAGCACAGTTAACGTGAATAATGCTCAAAGTTCACACAATAATTGTAATGCTTTAATCTGAACAACGCGATAAATGTCGCCGGCAAGTCTTTTCTAAGTACATTAAAGCATTAAGCAAACATGTTTTGACAAATGAGCAATTTAATTAAAGTAGTGCGAAACATAAGCAAACACTTTCGTCGGACACTTACTTACTTCATTTTGAACTTTGATTTTCTCACCTTCTTTCATTAATCAAAAAAATATGAAAACCGAGAAGTTTGTTTTTATATACATACAAGTTATTTACGAAAAAGAAACTGTTTTCCGAGAAATGTATGTAATTCTATCTCTTTTGTGGGTGTTTCGTAAAAAATTAATCATAAACAGAAAAACAAGTTCACTGTACGTCTGTGTTTCTCGGTAGTAATTTATTATTGCTCAGATTAACTCATTTTTGCAGTCTGTTTCAAAAAAAGTTTTATTAATTTACAAATTAAGCAAACAAAAACACATGCAAAACAAATTGTTCGTTTCGTATGTCAGTCAGCTTGATAAAATCAATTAACAATAAGTGTCAACAATGTAAATATCCGGAATGCGATGAATGCGTGAGAATAGAAGTTAAAGAGCAAAAAATGGTTAAAATGGCATTGATTTTGTTGTTTCATCATATTTTACGGCATTCGATGAATCGTCAAATTGCTCCAGTCACATATTTGGTGATTTTGTTGCAAGTGTTAATCTTCATTCGCTCACCGTACTTGTATACAGTATGTGTTGCAACGTTGACAAGTGTATCTTGCTAATTAAGTGTCCGCAGAATAGAGAAAAATGTGGCACCGATACGGCAATCAGTGTTGAGAAAGTATTATTCGAGCACGAATTTTACAGATTAATTTTCGGAGGATTGGAACATGCTGATGAATGGCACCTTTACTTTAATATGGCCTCGTTTCTAAGCAAAGGTTCTTTTCTCGAAACTATTTTTGGTTCTTTCAAATTTTTCGTTACAATTATGCTGTTCATACCTCTCGTCAGCGCTGTAATCGTGGCTTTTTATTTCCTGACTGCACTTATAATGTGCGATTCTTCATATTTAAACATTTGTGGTGTCGGCTTTTCCGGTAATTAAACCGTGTCTGATTCAGATATTCAATCATATTTATTAGGTGTTATTTTCTCTCTAAAAGTGTTGACGACACATTATTGGCAAAAGCCGTACAGAATGTTTGGCGTTGAATTGATATCGAGGAGCACAGTTTGGATCGAGTTAGTTTTGATATCGTTGATCACACCAGACTCTTCTTTTCTCGGTCATTTCGCTGGAATAACCGTCGGTCTTTTTTACATTTACAGTCCTTTAGAATCTATTGTTGACGGTTTGTGTACCATGGCTGGTGCCTCAATTTCAAAGTGCGGTGAACGCATTAATCAAGCATTACTTGCTTCCAGTGCCAAAAAACAAGAAAACACGAAAAATGTTTGCAATTCTTGTCCCAATCGTTGCTCACAGTTGAGACATAATTATTGCGATTAAATACAAAATAGAAACATTTGCATTGATTATCTGTCGAATTCAATGATAAACACATTTGTCGGAATCAGCAAAACATGAGACGTGAAATTGAAATGAAAATATCGATTACCAATATAAAGTAATCGCAAGAACCGCTCGCAAATAGTGATGTTTACCTTTGTAACAGTTTTTGGCTTCGCAGTTGAAATAAGTTAACGAAGTAACTGCAAATACTTGTTCATTTCGCTGAAAAATGTTTCGCACGTTTATCCAAGTTTCATCCGAAAAGTACACTCGCCTAATATTCGAAGACATGCGTCTCTGCGATTCGAAAACAGTGACACAACACAACACCACACATTTGAATGTAAACTGAATGTGAGATTTACACGATGCATACATTCGGTGTGCGTGTACGTATCACTGAGAACATATCAGAAACACACATTGTTTCACTTTGCTTCCTCCAAACATTCGATGTCGGATTTAAGTGTTCGCATCAATTCGAAAGCACATCGATTACTTTGCGTTTCCCCTCATTTCTTTGCTGTGCGATGTTTTCGTTAGTTTTGCGAAAGTAAACTCAGTTTCAAATATTTCGTCTGAAAACTGGACAAACTGAGCGTATAAATGTGTTCACCGTGAAGATTGCGGCGATAATTTGAGTTTCGATTTCAGATCACACAGAATGCTCTGTTTTTTGCAAATAACAACGCATCAATTAATTGCATCGAAAGCTTTATTTTTGATGCAAAAAGAACAATTCGTGATTATTCGTTTATGAATGCAAACAGAAAAGAGTGTGCTTTGAAGAAAGAGTGGAGTGAAATGAGACTGCGAACAGCGTTGGAAGAGTGTAGTGTTCAATACCTGATTAAATATCACAGAAAGCGATGCCGAAACATTGTTTAGTGTGAGTTGAATTTATTGCAGCAGAAAGTGATCGACATTCAGAAGTGAAGTGTCAATGAATGTGTTAGCTCGTAGTTCACAGTTAATGAGATGAATGTATGCACAGTGCGACGAATGAATGCGAATAAATGCTCATTTTGACTGCTGATTTGGTTGTAACAAATGAGCTCAGAACACATGTAAATCAGCGAATAATATTATTTATTAGTATTTATTAATATTACATATTATCGATTATCGATTAAAAATACGGTCAATTTTTAAGCAAATTAAGTGTTTAAAAAAGTATGCGCGATGCAAATTTGCTATTTACACTCGAATTTATAATCAGCTACTAAACATGTAAATTGCAATAAATCCCAGCATTTAGAAAATTAAAAATCAGCAGCATTTAATCAGCACTTAAACCTGAGCGAATGTATACTACTGAGAAACATCGTTTCCTTATTTGGTCAATACTAATAAAAGCACCCTTTATATTCGTTGCTATGAGTAAATGAAAAGAGAAATTCAGTGACTAGCAATACACTCAACCAGAAGCAGTAAATGCACACTTTGAAATTGGTTTAAGAATAACTGCGGATTAAAAGGGAGAAAGCAAGCTTCTCGAAGACTGACGACTAGTCAAAATTTGATGTTCACTCAGGAGTTAAAAAGCACCAAACGAAAGACTAGCTGTCATTTGCTATATGAAAGCTTTTAAAGCTAAAATTACTAATCTCAGAAATTTCTCTTTTTCTCTAAAGACTAGCTGCGAGTAACACTTCCTTCAATTGTGTCAATTGTGGACAAAGCATTGATTACTTAATCGTTGAATAGAAACCTTGTTTTGCAATGAACAACGAAACGATGCATGGATGCGAGGAGACAAATGAAATGGCGATCACTCCCTGTACGGTTTGCAGTACGAGTACCGATGGTTCATATGTTGCGAGTACGAACCAGAGTGAGAGAAACGCTTCAAACACTTTTTGCACTGGAATGGCTTTTCTCCGCTATGAAGTCGCTTGTGTTCCGTTAAATGGTGTTTGTGTTTGAATGCTTTGCTGCATACATCACATTTGTGTGGACGTTGTCCTGCAAACATACAAACCTATGAAAACAAATGCCAATTACCAGCAGAACATACCTGAGTGTTCGTATTTATGTCTGGCCAACGAACTTTGCTTGCTGAATGTCTTATCACACTGATCACAAGAGTATACTCCGCCTTGAATATCTCCAACGTTTCCTTCTGCCGAACCAGTCTGTCCGAACGTCGAGTCCAATTCACCAGTGGAAGGCTTCCAAATCTTCGATGGAGACGGAGACTTCACTGCGTTGCCTTTGGAAGAGTCACTTAAGTAGTCTAAATTTGAGGTGCTATCACTGCGATGCGCTGCATCCTCGCTGTCAGAATGCGACCGTTTCTCATCACGTTTGCAATAATATTCGTCTTGTTCTCTTTTTTCATGAGAATTGCAGTAAGAATCCATCGGAATCAAAGAGCCATTCGAGGAATTGAACAACAAATTCGGATTATCTGGTGATTTATTTCTGGAACGGATAATATTGTCTTCATCTTTTGAATGGATGGCATACGCAGCGAATTTCGTTAACTTTTCTCTTCCTGGAGAAATACTAATAATTCTGTCTTCGGAAAAATCAGAATTGCGGCTCAGATTTAGAACCTGATTGTTGCGTTCATTTTCGCTACCGTTAAAGTTGCAAACTTTTTCATAACTATCTTTGAAACACATGACCTCTTTCGATTTCAATGACAAATCTAATGGCTGCTCACTGTCTGGAAGCGAAGCTTCCGATTCCCTGGTCGATGGATTCTTGTACAATTCTCCATCAAGAAATGAAGCTGGAGCAGTTGCAGGCGAAGGTGCTCCCAGTGATTGTATGTTGTGCAGAGAACTGTTGTGATCGGTTAGCAATCCTTCAGCAAAGCTTACGGAAGTGGGAAACGACGGAGGAGGAAGAATTACAGAAGGATTCGAACTGAATTGAGGTCTGTATTGCGGAATACTCAGTGGCACAGGACTGCACGATTGTTGCGTAGGCGATCCATTCTTTCGAGGCTCATTACCATCGACTGACTGATTGTTGTGTCCGGCAGGAATCGGTCTTCCGAGGCGCCGATCACGGGCTCTCATATTTTGGAACCACACCTGAACGACGCGTGGCGGGTAATTTACTTCTTGAGACAATCTGAGAATGTCGTGCTTCTTTGGTCTCGGATTCACCTCGTATTGCGCTCTAAGAACGCGGAGTGTGTCTTCACTGAGCACTGAACGGACACGGACTTTTTTGCCGTCGTTTGTAGTCATGTCTTCGTCCAGAGAAGAGTCTCTCTGTGAATCGTCGTCACTTTCGGCAATCGTCAAATTCGTCAGTTTTGAGTTGGAAGCATTATTTTTAAGAATTGAATCTCGAAAATTTGGTGCAGCGTCGACGGACACAAAAAGTTTTTTCGAATCGATATAATTCAACGAATCCTTGCTGTGCTGACAAACGTACATTTCGTGCTGCTGACAATCGACTCTATTATCAAAATGCTTTTCACAGTATTTACATCGCAATTCCAGATTGTTTGAACATTTGTTGCCGGACTCATCCGGCGAATCAATTGGCGTTATTTGAGGTAAACTTGGTAAAGAGGAGACGGAAAACGAAATCGGCGAAGAGTTGCTAGTGTTCGTATCTGCTAAATAACCGTTGCGAGTGTACGGTTTTCCGTGCGACTCGTGGACGTTTAGTTTAGCGGCATTCGAAGCGTCGACCACTTCTAAAATTCTTTTCATCGATTCGTTCGCAATGATTTCATCTTTGGCGGCGCTCTTTTCCGAACCCTTTTCATTCACAGAATCTGCAGGTATTCGAGAATTCAGGAACACTTTGGCGACATCGGGAAACGACGACAGAGCGGTCGGTATGTAATGCGGTAATCCTGCATTTGCTGCGGCGGCTGCCGCCGACAGAACTGCAGGATGCAACGGAATGCCAGTGGAATAACTGGAACTCGCCAAATAATTGTTGTGTTGACTGCGAAGACAGTCTTGAAACTCTGGTGCAAAATACATTGGCGATGAGTCCCGTTCTGCTTTCATAGCACCTAAACTCGAATGCAACGAATCACTAAAGTTATCGTGTTTCGAGTTTCCATATTTGGACAAACAATAACGGAAAAGATCACTTGTTTGACCGTTCAACTGGACTTTTGCAGAGTTTGAGACTGACAAGTGGTTTTCAACGCCGATAGAACCATTTCTGGACTTTTGCGAACGTAGTGTGTCTACTTTGCGGACCTAAAAGAATTGCGAAAGAATGCAAATTTGAATCATAAAAGTGTGACTCACCTTGAGATTAACGACGAGGCACTTTTTGCTGGTCATATGCGAAGAATAGGAGCCTGAATGCGAAAAACGTTTACCACAGTTTGGACATGCGAACGGCTTTTCTCCGCTGTGTATTCTAATGTGTTCTTTGAGGTGGTGTTTGAATTTGAAAGCTTTTCCACACTCCGGACACTTGAATTTTCTTAGGACTTGACTTTCGTCGTGGCTCAGCATATGTCGCTGTAGACGGTAGACGTTCGCAAAACTCTTATTGCACAGCTGACAGGACTGAAGAGAGTACAGAGAGATGCATACATGCAGAGAGCAGACAGAAGCTGATTACATAGGATGTCATGCAACGAATTGTTTCGATTAAAAAATGTGATTCACTTTTATTTTGAAACGAGGAAAAGAGTGCAGACAAAGATGGCTATTTTTCTGTTTCCGATTAATAATTTATTGTATTTATTTTTATGATGGCTGTGTTCTGATAAAGAGAGTGTACATAAACTTACGGTTTGTTAACTTTTCTATACTCATAACGACGTTGAGAAGCGATGCTAACTCAGAGAACTTATTTCCTACGAATCTTATTCATGCACCATTAAGTGATAATACTTTAAATGTGTAGCAGTAAAGCAAAGCTTTACAATAATTTTTAGACTCTTTTCCTCATTTTGTGCAATAAAAGTCGAAAGGAAACTGCGTTATGCAATGATGATCACAACAAATAAGTACTGCTTTCTGTGTTAACAGTAAGCTGCGCAACGAACGAATGTAAATGAAGAGCAGACATACCTGTCCTGCGGACGACAAATGAACGAGCACGTGCTTCTCCAGTTCTTCTTTCTGGGCGAACGCGGCCTTGCACTTCACGCAAACGTTGCGCTTCTCGTTATCGGTCTGCGATGAATGTTCGGAGGATAAACAGTTGGACTCCGAGTTCGTCGGTGCCACTGCGGCATGAATGTTCGTGATGTGCTCTTCCAGCGATAACGAGCAGCGGGGACCTCGGAACAGCTTTCCACAATGCGGACATCGCGCCAATTGATCGCTATCAAACATATCTGAGTCTGTGAACAAATGAGTGTAAAAATGAATTGTTTGCAGCAGATAACGCAGGCATCGCAGCTCGCGGACACAGAGGAGTTATAGGTGCGACGGTTGCAAGGTGAATGGCGAACAGAACAAGCAGTGCACAAAATAGACGTAACGTAACGCAAGTAAGCAAAGAACAAATTGCAAGAGTCATCTCAGAGGCCCAGGCGCCGTGATCTATCATTTGGGTTGTCAATGAGTGCAAAATCCTCGGAGAATAGTTTATGATTAAAACGAAAACATCGCAACGTTTGATGAAAGAAGTGTTCCAACTTTTTATTACAGTCTCGCGAATACATTCCATAAATTTTGTAAAACTGGACACAATATTAATTAAAGTGCGCCTCGTTAAAGTAAATGATTTAAAGGCACTCTTTTCGCGGCGATTATTAAGCAGAGAAGAGATGAAAATCAATCAGAAATGTGTCAACGTTACAACAACAAGGGATTCTCTGCAATGAATTGCAAAATCGTAATAATGGCGAAGAGTGAAATTCTGTGCATCGATGTTTGTACGCTTCGCTTTGCGACAAAAGACTGCCAACTCTTCAATGACTGCAAATCGCCTTAAAAATAAAAGTTGGCCACTTTTCGCGGAGTGATAACTCATCAATAATCATTTCAATGGGTTAAGAATAGCGCTCGCATTGAATGCCCACTTTTTAGAACTGCGCTTTCATAAATTATATAAGAAACCAAGTCTCGCTTAAAAAATAACTCGAATATCACTTTGTGCTGAAGCTGCGAAGAATAAGCGTGCAACGGTTGCAATTGGATCTCTGTCCGGTTTATTGCTATAAGTTTATTACCGTAAAGCTCTCGAAAGTTCCAAAGCTTTTTTATCGATGCCATTATTGGACACCGACTAAGTCGGCACACATAGCACACTTCGCATTGCACACATCGATGATTATTTGCTGTCAATTCGTGCGATAGGTGAGAAGAGACAAAAATTGAGTTCAACTGTGGCCATTCTTCAGGAGGACGCCTCCTGGGAGCTTTGCACATAACGATCACAGTGTACGTGATTTGCTTACGACGTACGTATAGGTGAGCGCACTGCGACCACTACACTTGCTCTGCAGTTTACACAAACTTTACTCGATTTGCTTTCATTGCTTTCGTTGGCAGTTGCTTCGCACTTCGCTTGCAAGCCCGCAGCAATCAGTCGATAAAAGTGCGTCCATTTAATGTTAAGGTGCACCTTAAGGCACAGCTGCCATTTATGAGAGTAATGCGTGCACCTTTAACTTGGTATTGTTGTGAGTTGCCTTTCTGCCCCCGAAAGCACACTTTTCGGAGAACACTTGTACTCGGTACGCTCGACAAACGTTCGATTCATAATTCGACGTTCTTTCCAATGTTGCTTCGAATCGAGAAATAAGGTTGCAACACAAGTGAACACAACAAAACAATGTGATGATTGCGAGACGCGGAGCAAGCAGTGAGCTGCGTTGCGAGTCTCATTTATCAAAGGGTTTCAAAGAGGAGCCTGAAAGTAGAGGAAAGGAGCGAAAGCAGAGGAACAGTGAAAGTAGCAAACCTTTGCAGAGCACAGCGCGCACACAGAGAAGCCCGAAATTAGCATCGATTCAAAGGGAAGTTACAGGAAATCATAAATTTAATACGTTGCGAGATGTCCTGTTTTCAATGCAACTTTCCTTTACATAATGTAGACCAAAGTGGAGATTTATTGATGCAGCACAGCTAGCATTCAATTGCATTCACCAATTTCAGATTTGACAGTCTTCATAATAACTATTATATGAAAACAAAATCAATAAATTGCATCTTCTTTTTCTTGGCGAGCCAAAAGTCGAAATGTATTTTTTAAACAAAAGAGTAAACGTGAACTGCGAGTCCTGCAGTCGAGTCCCACCCCAAAAATATCAATGCCATAAAAATATAATATTAATTACAAGAAAAGACATCTGTTTTCGACAGTCTTATGTACTCTTTGTCTTTGTTGCGACATTAAAAGAGAAAGTAAAGCCAATGACAAAATCTGATGCTTTCTGCTTCTTTGCGCAAATTTAATATTTTATCGATAAAAGTGCTCTCGAAACTTCGTACCTGAGAAATGAAAGCAATGATCGCCGATCCCAGGCGTCGAATTCATTACTGCCGATGACGAGGCTATTGACGGCAGTGAAACAAGAGCCGCGCCATCAGTCAACGGCAGTTGCACTGCGAGCGATTGCTGCGATTCGAGAGCTGCGAGAAGCAGTTTACAATAAAACGACACCTGAAACGGAAATTAGAGCAGTGTAACAGTCGAGTGTGCATCGCACGCATCGCATTATGCATGACACAAGCGATGCAAACGAAGAGGACGCTATTCCCAGAACAAGTCAACTCGCGAGCTAAACTAATGTCCGACGAGCTCTAATTGCAACTTCCGAGCTTTTATTACTTTCTCTTCTTTTGTATGAAAACGAGCCTGGAAATGGTCGCATTCTACCACTTCTAGCACTACAATACTTTCGTCAACTGCACATAAGTAAGCAACTTTTTCAAGATTTGCTTCACTTTGCTTACTGTAACTGCATTTTCGCAATCATTTCAAACGAATTAATTCTCGTTTTCAGTCAACCTAAAAGTGGATTTATACAATTCCCCATTTATTCATTTAAACAACGAATTCACAAATAAATGAACGCAATATCACACCATTCGAAAGCAGTTTCTCGTTTCGTTCAAATTTGAAGCTAATAAAGGAATAAAGGATATAACTCATGATTAGCTATCAAAGTCGTGCTTTAAAGTGAATCTTTTAACGAAAAGATAACGAAAGCGAAAGAAGCGAAAAATTAAAGAAAATTCATTTGGTTTTCGAGGGTTTCTCGACGGAGGAGTCGTAAGTATTTGCAGTTGCTTGACAATGCTGTTCATTTCGGTTGACAAGTGTTTTGCCATTAGTTCGCTGCGTTTCTCAAACTGCGAACTGCTCCAACTGCTGCTGCAGACTGCAATGCAACGACTATTTAATAGCTGCACACTGCTTCTTCTTTATTCCCAGAAGTGCTTGTCTTTCGAATCGAATGCAAGCTTCAATTTAAGGTAACAGCGGAGGTGCGAACGCGAAACGGCGAAACGCGGCCTCTAATTAACGAGAGGATAGCAGTCACTGTTCTGACTACATTCGCAGTGTGATTGACGTTACGGTCGCCGCTCAAGACTTGGATGGCTGCGCTTCCCGAGAGCTTTGCCAACAATTGCTGCCTATTGCAGCCATTGTGCTGCTCGCGGTACACTACTCACTATTCCACTATTCACTGCGAAACTGTTGCCTGCACACAACACTCGACAATCAATACAACGGTAACGTCATTATTTAATTCCCCAATTCGTTAAATAATATTTGTATTATTGTTGCGATGCTTCTCGAGTGTTATTCTTTGCGGTGCTCTTTTAAAGCGCACAAAAAGTGTACAAAAGTGTGTCCTCTTGTCGCGAGTAAATCAAGTGAAAACAGTTATGTTCTCGAGTTGCCAGTTGCCAGCTACTTTAAACTCATTTTTATATATTCCTTTAGTTTTGCGTAAAACCCGACACCGAAAAGTTTGTGGATCGCGATTCATTTTGCGTAATTTAACGGAACTGCAAACAGTTTCGTCGAACAAACGTAAGACGAATTGTCGGCAAATCTAAACGCATTATATTACATAAATTGTAGATTTCCAGAGTTTTGCAAACTTTTTCTTTCGCTTTTTATTGAATTTAAAAAAGTTAAATACGAAAATTGATAACCGCAAAGAACGCAGTGAATGCGTTTAAACTGGAAATTATGTAAGAAAGTAATAAAGCCTGCAGAGTTCGATGCTCGTCTCAGGCAAAATGGGCTCAGGTGCAGTACGCTCGAAATCGCGCCCAGATTACTGCTTAAATAAATTAGAACACGAATAGTTGAATGTACACTGAATACCTGTGCATTGATCTCAGTGAAATTAGAAACGCAAAAAAGCATTGAAAACAGTGACGAGCTGAACGCAGAGAGCGAAAATAAAATTTCTCAGTTTTTGACACAAGTTGCGAGTTGCTTCTTAGGAATAGCATTAAATGAAAAGAGAAAGAAAAAAGTGATTGAAGGCGATCCAAAATAGGTCTTATTGAAAAACACTCAACTCTGGATCACTTAAATAGGGCAACAATCACCTTCGCTATTATTGACTGTGTTCTGAACGCATTCACTGCATTTCGTTAATGGCTTTCATCAAACAGAGACATTAATGGTCGAGACTTGCTTCACTTGCATCGCCGTTGCGTTGCATTGCAATTGCAATACAATGCTTGCTTGCAGTGCAGTGCATCGCAGTATTCGCTGCCAGAGCGAGGTTCGGTTCGAGGTGTTGTCAATAAAGCAATCACTCGATCGCTATTTTGCTGTTCGCAGCGTTCATTAAAACGAATCCATTTCGAGAAAACTAGAAACTTAAAACTGAGAACTTTTAATTCGCTTCGCGTTTGTAAGTATTGCCAGTAACATAAAATATATATTATATTTATAAATGTTTTTTGCTTTGCTTCTTTTCGAAAATAATTTGAAGATGAAAATCAGGCGTCTATAAGACTGGAAAATTACAATAACTGTTTTAGAGATGCCAATAAACGGTTCATTGCTTTCATTTGTAAGAAGTTATCCTCAAAACTGCAATAATTACAATAAAAGCAGCGCAGCAACGCTGACAACGCTGCAACCCCGCACAGCAACAGTGTTTGCAGCGTTTTTTCGCATAAACTTAATAAATCACGGATAAGTCGTTGTTGACGGTGTGTGATAATTACCGAGCTTACATTAAGCTATGGGTAATCATGCAAAAGCAATAAGCAAAGCGCTTTTATATTATTGCAAACTTTCTCCGACATCACTCGCAACGTTTTATAAATTCAAACTTTATTATTATAAACTGCCTCTTTTAAGACGTATAATTAACGACTGTTTCCTCAAAAAATCAAACGGAAATAAGTTCAGGAAATAACGACTTATGAGCCATTCTGCTCTCGTTGTCCTTTTAAACGACATCTTCGCAAATTAGTCCAAAAAAGTTCGAATCACACTTTCAATGTGACTGCCTTTCAAACTATTACTCTCAACGATTGCTGTGAATAAATAATCGCTGTTTCACTCGACAAGCAAGCATCGCTTCACTGTTCGCGCAACTTTTCTCGACAATTCACAGTTTACCGTAAATTCAAAGAGCGAGACGTGCGAAACATGCAATCGCTGCAAATTAAGCAATAAAGAGTATCAATTGAAATAAGAGTGTGAAAAGGCAAAGCTTGTTATTAATAAATAATGCGCGCAGAATAATGCCTCTTTTTTGAAGCGTTACTCGATTGCTTTCGGATAAATCATTGGACGGTAATTGCGTTATATTCGCGTTATTCGCCAGTTTACTCAAAACTTTCGAATCGACTGCAGCAGTGCAGAAATGGACTTGTAATCATTGTTCGCGTAATTCACAGTTTTGGCACAATAATACAAGTCATACAATAACTCATTTTCGCGACTATTTTGCCTTAAACTGTTTTATTGTAATATTCGCTATTAATCACAAAAACCGATACTGACTCGCATTATTTCGCGAACACTTTTCGAGTATTGCTGCCGCATTCGAACAAAACGAGTCATTTTCGTAATTGTCCGCAATTCGGACGAAATCGCAACAAAAATTGCTCGTTATTGCAAAGGTGTACACAAGCAAAGATAAATATGCGTTTCACTCATTAATTGGGAACATAATTAATATAAATTTAAACAAATTAGCTTTGAAAATAAGCTCGTTTGAAAGCACGAAACAGTTTGCGAATAAATAAAAAGGGAGTTGACAACGAAGCTTTGTAATTAGTTTTCAAACGAATCTAAACTTTTAATGAGTCCAGAGATTTAAAAGAGTGATTCTTTCGATAATATATTTGTTTGAGATGTAAAAATCTCAGTGGAAATTGCGAAGAGCAGCGTTCGCGTTGTTTTACCTATGCTTTCTGGAAAGAGAAATCGGTTCAATAAATCACGAATCAAATTGACTCGCAGTCACCCCAAAGCAGTTTTCGAAGAACAAACATCGTGTGCCTAAACTAACCGATGTACCAATAACCGAATATTGAGCGTTCCTCTATAAAACGCACGTCGAGTTAAGCCGTGGCAAATGTGCAACGCCTGTGGTTATTAACAGAGACAAACCTGCCTCAGGTGTTCACATCATTATTGCTTCGCTTTATTGCATCGTTGGTGTCGTCGACGATGCGTCGACACTCGGCATCAGTCACTTTCTCAATGTGCGATTGATTCGCGAAAAATGAAAGCAAAGACGCATAAAAAGTAATATTTGTTGGAAACGCTGTTTTCAGATAAAAGGTGCAAGAAAGCGAATGTGTGTGTGAATGCGTTTTCAAACAATAATCAGTGACAAGTGAACGGGAGAAGGTAAAGAAGACATTTGCTGCTCGCAGCTCACTGCCGCGTTCACCGGTGGCCGTCTTTTGCACGGCTGCCTGTAAATTGATGCCTAATGCGAACGATGCGAGGCACGAACGGTGAACGGTGCTCGACGACTACCTTGACAACGGAGACAACGAACATTGCATTCGATCGCTGCGAACACTGCGAATTCCCGATCGCAGCGATCGTTCGGCGAAGTCAGTTCAGGGGAAGACACCTTTCGCGGGGGCCTTAATTGCCGAATCAATAGCCTTGCGAAAGCTGCAACTCGAGATGCGAGATGATGTGAGATGTTGTGCCACTTTTCGCGGCGTTCTCTTTGCTTGCGTTCTCTGTCATCGCACACAACATCGCTGCAATTCTATTACGTGCCGTGTGTTCAAATTGCCACAACCTGCATATCGCAGAGCACATATATATACGGGTGTCACCTTCAGCAGCACAATATTATCGCAGAGTAATAACATTTCGCAGCGCTGCTGAATACCTGATCTCGCATCGAAGGTATCTGTGCGCGTCACTCGATTTATATATAGTCGTGCGCGAATAAATCCGTAGCCGTATATTCAAAGGGATTTACATGTAATCCGATTGCCTTCGCAGTGACTTGCCTATAAATTTGCCGCTAATATTGCGATTGCAACTGCGAACATTGCAACACTGCGATCACAGGCAACTCGCGGATAACGGACGCGGAAAGGGTGAACTGTGCAACTCGCAAATATCAATACACAATTTCGATATTCAAGTTTACCTCGAAAGCTGGGATTACAGCAAAGCCCGCAGAAAGAAAATAACTCTCAGGTCGCTCAGCATTCGCTGCTTTCATTGCGAACACACAGCAGACTGCATCGCTGCATCTTCAGCATCCACTGCACTCATCCACTATTTCTGCGTCTCTGTATTTCTCATTACCTTTGTTGTTGTGTTTCTGCGGTTTGCGAGAAATACCAGGAATTACTGCGAAGCAAACACAGAAAAGCGAGAAAACGTTTTCTTTCTTCAAAAACAAAACAAAGAGAAGAGAAGCAATAACTCAAAGCGAGAAACGCATTCAATTTTTAACCCAAATTTAAAGCATCGCAGAGAAGGTGAGAGGTCGTTAATTATTGCATTTCTATTAAACACAGAATGATGAGTATTGCAGCGAACGCCGAGAGAACACATTTATCTCTCGACGAGGCATTAAAGCGATACCTTTGCAGCGCGTTTTAATCAAAGCGATATATTTGTGAGTTGCATCTGCATGTGCCGAGTGTGCGATGTGTATGTATGCATTCATAGCTTCATTCTTTGGCAACTTTTATCGGAGTTTCGAGAAAGAAGAGAAAAGCTATTTTAACTTGCTTTAAAATTAATGACTGTAAGCAGTAAATGCCGCCGGTGTTTTCTTCGTTAATTAGCCCTATCGCAGTATTGTCTTTCTATGCGCTTTGCATCGCTTTGCATGCCTTACATTTAAAAGCGCGCAACGAGAGCGAAAGTGACAAATGATGCATTTAGTGAACATGGCGAACGCTTCTAACTGCTTCTCGTTCTAATATCGCTACGAAATCAAAATTATTGGCGATTGAATGTTGCAAATGCATCGCTGCGAGTGCCCGTTATCTGCAGCCTTTCTGGATGCTCACTGCTCACAGTGTTCGCACTAAATTTTCAGTCTTAAGGCTGGCAGATTAATTAAGCAGATATTAAAACTTTTTAATCGCCGTGCATTCGAAGTTCGCATTAAGTTCGGTGCGAGAAGGAAGAACTCGCACCGACCGCCTGCGGGTCTGCGTTGATACAAAACAGTAGCACTCATTATCGCTAAATAAAGTTATGACGACGGAGCGGTAATGTTCGTAATGTTGGTAATGCTATGCACTCTTTGCACTGAACAACCCTTCCATTGCGTTCACCACAAAAATAACCTTAATCTGAGCGTAAACTCGCTGTTTAATATGTAACGTTACAGAAAAGAAGAGCTTTATTTCTTCAGAAATTACCTTTGGCGAAATAAGTAATGATAAGCATTGCCTGCTATTCTGACTGCTATTCTGGTATTAACCAGCGTTACACAGCATTAATTAAATTTACTTTGGATATTTGCGAGATCCAAGAGAAGAATAAGTGAGCACTCAATCTTACGAGCATGAATTAGTTTCACGCATCATAACTGCCCGAACGTTGCGTCCATCAAAGCTCGCACACAAGAGTCGCAAAACGCAATTTGCTTCAACTTAATTAAACTCAGGGATCACTGCAATGACTGTAAGCCACCTCTGCGATCGTCTGAGCCGCTCGCACTCCGACCGCTGCTTTGCAGCCAGAAATCATTCGCAGCATTTTGTCTCTGCGATCGTGTCCATCGATGCACTCTTTGTGCGCATTTAGCAGGCATCGAAAGTAAACAACGGCGACTGCTTCTCATTGCCCCTCGAAGGACACATTTGTGCAGTGCAATGCAAAATGTTTTTTGGTCATTTCAGTGAACGCAAAAATAGTGTAACAAATATCAAATGTTACTCGTGTCATTGAACAGATTACTTAATCTTCGCAGCGTTGCATCTCAGAACACGAATATTTGTGCGCTTCACTTTATGGCCTTTACTTTAGATGTGAACGTTGCTGTTCGTTGTGAACACATAATAGAAGAGAGTGCAGCCGGAATACAAGGAATCAAGTTGGCGCCTGCCTGTCCCCAAGGCTCACATCCTTTGCAGCGATGCAACGATGCTAGTCTGCAGACATTCATTGGTTGCACAGCGATGGGCATCGCATCAAGTGGTGGCTATCTCTGCTATCGCTGCGATCGCATTCAATTGCGGACAACAACAGGTTACGAATTAAAGCTTCCGTAGGAATCGCGACGCCAGCAAATATCGACACATCTTTTTTATAGTTCAATCTTGTGGCGAATCTAACTCGGGTCGCAATCGATGCCAGCGATTCTAGAGTTAACGAATTTATAAAAAACAGTGCACGCAAAGCGAACATTAATAAAATTCCTTCGTAATTACGATAAACTACACTCTTTTGCGAATAATTCAATTAAAACGCAGAGATAAAACAAAGAGCAAAGCAAAGAGTTGAAGCAAATGTATGCCGGATCCGCAATGTCTGCGAACGTTTGGGGAGGGGGCCATGAACAGGCAGTGAATCACTCGACGTGTGTGTGTGCATCTCTCACAGTGGGGCCTTTGCGGCAGTCATCACCGTTCTCGAGAAGACCATCGCTGAGATGAGAGAGATGCGATGCATGTGATCGCAGAGATGCACACATACTCTCGCGCCGCCCAATTCATGTAAATGGGCTTCGTACGAACCCAGCGAATGGTCAGCACTGTTCAGCGCCCGTTTTGCCTGTTTACGATTAACTACGATTCACTGATTTCGGAACAGTTGAGTAGTCGAGTGAAGGTGGCTCACAAGAATACGCAATGAAATTTCCGGTGGACTAAGACGCGCTCGCAGTGAGTGAATGCAAAACGCTCGTTTCGCTTCCTGTTCACCGCGACTGGAGTCCGAAAGTCGAATGTTTTTACTTACTCTTCGTTGTCTGCGATGCGTTGTCAGACATATGACCAACCAATTGATTGGTGATTACATTCGTGATTACGGAATCGCTTTTTGAAAGCTCTTTTGTTGCTGTCGTTTTAGTAATAGCGAACACAGGCTCTGTAAATATTACAGGAGCGTCATCGGTGCGGTGTGTGTCGTTTGCGGTGACATTTTCAAACTCGACTGCAAATCATAGAAAAGCAAAGATGAAAAATAAATCGTAATATAAGTAATATAAGCGTAATGTAAGCGAGTAAAGTTTTTAATATAATAAAAGCTTGAATGAAAAGAGGTTAAAAAATTATGAAAATGAGGGCAAAGACAGAAGAATTGAAGCAAAATTATGCAGAAAAAGATGGAGTGAAGCGTTGTTAGAGTAAGAGTAAAGAAGAAGAAAGCGACAGTAGAGAGTAAACCACAAATAAAGTGAATATTAAGAGAAGTAATAAGCAATAATGGATAGAATGGAGAGGCAAACACGAGTGAGAAAAGATAAGTTGGAATAAAGTAAAGTGTTTTAGTCTTGGAATTGGATGAACATCGAAGTGAACATTGCAGTGAACATCTGGCGATGGCTGCGAGTATATCTTTCCATGACTTTTATATTCAACGAAACGTGAATCAAAAGAATAATACATTTGGAAAGCAAAAGCGAGAGATATGTGCAGATATGTGAAGATATCAGGTGGAAATAGTGTTATTTGTCTCATTCGCAGCTTGAACAGTGCGCTTAAATTAATTAAAGCTCGGCTGCATCGCTGCACCTTTGCAGCCTCGATCGAGGATCGCATCATTATTTCAAACATGTCTACAATTGTCATTACCGCTGCTATTATTTACCATTCGTCGAATGAAAAGGGAAGATTCGCAGCGAAGATCTGCAGCGCTGGTCGCGTTGCAGTGAACAGTCCTCCCTTTCCTTCGTTTCACCAGTAATCTAATAAAAAGCCTTTCACCGTAAATGTGTTTTTCTGCAGTCCTGCTATTAATTGTGGGGTAATTCGATTGAAACACGGTCCTACTTCTCGCTACTTCTCTTTGTCTGCACGGCTGATGTACAGCTTTATGTCGACCGCTTTCATCCCTATTTCTTTCATTTATGAAAGAAGTTAAAAGGGTAATTTCAAGATTGACATACTTAATGTATTACTCGCAGTCTCTCTCTCTCTCTTTCAGACGACGTCTTATAGAACGCACAAAAGCAGCGAATATAACTGCAATTACAAAATCAACTGCAAAACACTGGAAAACACTTCTTTCGTGTAAAATGTTTGCTTCAAAAAAGCAATAAGCACACAAAACATACAATAATTAATCAAACAGCGCTCACAATGCTCGCCGTGAAGACTCATTTATTTGTGAAGACAGACGTTCATTTCTCGAGAACAGACTCGCAGCGCATCTCTCGACACTGTATTTGTGCGTTAAAATCGAAATCAGTGTCGAAAAGTGAAGAGCAGAGAAGGAACGGCGACGTCGAGGACGCGCGTATC
>NCKV01000081.1:0-24134 GCA_003675905.2 Leptotrombidium deliense
CTTCATATTGGTATGAATTGATCAATGAAATTCAATTCAATTCAATTATTTAATAAACAAACATTTATTCAATTATTAATTATTAATGATTGTAAAATTGAAATGAATTTTTTACCAAATGATAATCGATATTTTTATAATGATAATCTTTTTTTATTTCATCCCATTTTGTGTGAAGAGATTTGCGAAACATAATAAGACGTAATTAATCATATGACGTAATCTTTATTTATGTTTATTTATTCATTTGAACATTTTAATATTTTAAATACATGTATATGAATATAAGAGATTGAGATATTGAGATAATTATTTTTGTCTCATTTTGATCATTGATCATCATTGATTCAGTTCTCTGTCCATTTATTGATCGGTTACGTTCATTATTCACAGTTCATTTCGTTTTGTTTCATCCAACATTAGATACACATCGAAAGACTAATAAATGTTGACCAGTAGTAAATGAGTCCCAACTGACCATCGCATACTCACAAATAAACAAACATTTATTATAATTTGTGAACACTTCATACAATCAACTTCAAAAAGTTTCTCATCAACATCAATTAGCAATCATAATATTCACTTCAATTCACTTCAAGTATACTTCAAGAGGTAAAATATATTAAAAAGAAGAGCAGAGTGGAGAAGAGAATGAATTTGTTTTCGTAATTTGAACAATTTGAGCATTGAGTGAGTGAGTGTGTTGATGGTGAGTTAATGTTTTGACGGCTTTTTGGATTGATTCTCTCAAAGGATGTTTGACGATTGAACGTCACACATTGGCATCAATCCTCACAGGGCAACGATGAGCAGATTTAGTGTCGTTCAAACGTATCGCCAAAAGATCGGACGAGAGAAATGAACACTTCACTTCACTTTCACTTCTCTCCTCCGATCACCGTTCATCGTATTGAACGTCGTCGTCGTCGTAGTGAACGTTAGCCTTTATTCCGTTGCATCCAAAATTGAATCACACGCAAAAAAGTGTGCGACTACATCACTTGCATTCATAAGTGGATCCTGTGACTTCGCTAAGCTAAGCTGCAACTGTTCAATGTTTTACTCGCACTCTCTTGCCTTTCAACACACACACTGTATATATGATTGTGTCTGATTTGCTGCTCTTCAATCTATCTTCGCTCATCTTTCCACTGCGTTTCCATCGAAATGCTGCAACAAAGTAAAGCAAAGCAAAGCAAAGAGAGAGCGAGCGAGAGAGGATCACACACACATCTGCTTCGTTCATCCGCACCAAATACAATGGCGAAATAGTTTTATACAATACAACAACTAAACTACTTTTCACACTTTACTCTACTGTTGTTGTTGTATTCGTAAATTATTCTCGTTTGTTTTAAAACATACAGAATACGATATAACAATAGACACAGAATTTGGCACGCAATTCATTTGGACGCCTCTTTCGCCTTTATTCAGTAAAACAATATTTAATTTAACGTTTAAAACACAATTTCTTTCTCTCACTTATTTTATCATCTGCTCTATCTGTGCTCTGTCTCTCTCTCTCTCTTTCTCATTCATTCGTCATCACTCGACACATCGCGTGTGGCGCGTGCAGTTAGTTAGTTATCTCTGCTGCTCTTTAATAAATGGCGACTGTTGGTGTGTGTGTGTGTGTGTTCGCATAGTTTTGGTATGAAGAAGTGGAGTTATATTTGCCTGGAGCTAATCTCACAGTGTTCAAGTCTGCAACAACACTTACACAATACTTTCTGTATTGAATACTCTCACTCGTAACTCTCATTTTGTATTACTATTCTCTCTTGTGTTACGCTCGAGACTCGAGGCGACGATTGTTTGCATTTCCATTTGAAATGTGCACGAGTTTCGGAAGCAGTCGAATGTGTTTAACGATCGTCTGCAAAGTTGTGTGTAATAGAGAAGTTCATTCATTAAAATGAATGTTTTTATTGATTTATTTGCGAAAAATACTTGAATACAGTTGAATGTGTTGTACATTGGAAACGTTTCTTAAATTTTTCACATTTCGATTTGCAATATTCACAAATAAAAAGTTTGAAAGGAAATAAAATTGATTACATTCTTCACTTTCTCTTCTTTCTTTTTTCATTCTTTCGATCGCTTGCTTTTAATGAGAGTTTTCTTCGTCGCTTTTCTCTTCTCTTTGAATTTCATATTTTTTGCGCTTAAAATAAGATTTGTTCATTCATTCATTCGATTGCAACGGGATTTAATTGTTTTGGGAGTTGAGAGAAACATTTTTTCATTTTTTATTCATAACACATCCACACGCTGAGCGCCAATCTTTTGCATCCCTCTCAGCATCCTCCGAGATTTTCAGCCGACTTTTCCTCAGTTTCTCAGTGAAACATTATTTTCTTCTATTCGCTATTCTCTTTCTTCGATTCTTTGCTTTATTTCTTCTTTTCTTCTACTTTTTGCTGTATATTGAGAAAAGTGATGGTTTCAAGAAAAAGTAATTGATCACAACACAAAACCTTTGAATGAAATGAAACAATTGTAATAAATGTGTTTCAATCTCTTTTCAATGATCAATGATTTTATTTCATTAAAAATTGATTCAAACAACAACAACAAAAAAGTAGAAAATGTTGTTTTGTTCGCCTTGCAGCTTTAAAATTTAATACAACATTATACATATTCGTTCGTTCATTTTTATTTCACTTTCCTTCATTGCATTCATTCATTATCATTATAATTTCATCATGAGTTCATATTTTAATTATATTTACTCAGTGCAAACATATTCGTTTCAAAAGTATTCATTTCACACATTCAACAACATTTCAATTCAATTCAATTCCATTCGTTGTTATTGATAAGAGTGATAGTGAATGTAAAGGTACAGTGAAGGATTAAAAAAATATTATAAACTTAATACACTTTAATACATAATTTGATCTGATTAAACTTTGAAATGTTAATGATTATAATTCGTGATCACAATAAACTTGCTCTATATAAATACTTCTCATTATTATTATTATTATGCAATATTATTATCTATTATATATTGTGTATTTGTTCTACATTTCAAATTTAAGAAGAAGAAAGTGACAACAACAACAACAGCAACAGCAACAACAACAACGTAAATTTGCTTTCTCGAAGTGTCCGAAATTAATTTAGCCTGAGGCGATTCCGTGTTTTTCATTTTTTTTCAGCTTCGCTTCACTTTAACTTAAGAAACTAATTTAAGTAGCACCGTGTGATGTGTGAGCAAAAACGTATTTAGTATGTTGTTGCTGTTGTTAGTAAAGGGAGAAGAAATTCTCTTAAAAAAGTAAATTAATGGTTTGAATGGTGATTAAAAAACATTCATCTCATCTCCTCAACTCTCCGCTCCTCTTCTCCCTCTTATTAACCATATCAATAATAATAATAATACTTGCTAACAACACACACAGAATGAAGGAGAGAGACTACCTACGATACATACAATGGGTGCACACATGTTCATCCACATACATAGATACTCATTGGACTAGACACGAAAATCGTGATGCATTTCATTGATTTTTTATTTCCAATTTTTTCGCCTCTTTCGACTTGTTAAAAAAGACGACATTTATTTTAAATAATTAATTGTAATTATAGTCAGTCTCATCTTCTTCTTTCTCTTATGATTCTGTTCTCCTCTTCTTTTAGCAATGAATATATACGAACAATGATAAATTGTGTTCATTAAAAAGTGAAGAAGCAATTTAATTACTTCATTCTTTCGGTTCACTGTGTTTAATATTGAACAATAAAAAACTTTCTTCTTCTTCTTCTTTCTTCTTCTACTGCTGCTTCTGCTTCTGCTTCTACTGCTTATTATTATTCTTCGTCGTCGTTCGTCGTCGTTTTGTCTTCTTTTTCTTCATTCTTTAACTTAAACACCAAAAGTTATGCGAATTGATCAACATGCAGACATATGTTTACTCAACCGTGAATTGAATTGAAAATGAAAAATTTTCTTACTTTTCAATATAAAGCAAATTATTTGTTACATATTCCATTTAGATTTATTTCATCTTCTTACTGCATATGATATATAATACTACTAAATATTTTGAATTGAGGTCATTTCAATGTTTTTCAATTACCAAATATTCAATTCAATTCAATTTCGTTAATGTTCAACGAACAACGTTGTTGTTAATGTTGTTGTTGCTGTTGTTGCAATCAAATTCACGTTTAGTATTAAAATGTATCGAAATATTGAAATATATTCATGTAAAATATTTTACAACAACGAGTGAAACAACAGATTTTAATGACTTTTTAAATTTATTTTCAAATTTTTTCATTTTTTTGAATAAATTTCTTAAAATACATTTTAAACGAAATACGCAAACAAAAAAATCAATCATTCAATTTACGCAAATTCAAGTTTGTTTCACTTTAATTACGTGCACATTGATCGTGTACACATAACAACATCAATAAATATATACTAAATATGTTTGATTTGAATTATATGTGATTGAATTAAGGATTAATTTATAAAAGAAAGTGAATTGAATTAATATGACATTGAGTATGTTTAAGTGAATTAAAGTGGTCATTGAATACATTTCTTATGTTCACTTCACTGTTCGTACCACATTACAAATGGACATTACATTGAAAAGAGATGATGAAGAAGAGAAGAGAAGAAGAGAGTGGATCAAAGATGAGCTCTTTTCGGGTTTTGCTTTAATTTGTGCGTCAAAAGTTTGTTGGTGTGATTAATGATCACAAATACACACATATACAGAGAAGCGCATTGAGATTTCAATTTGGACATTTGCAAAGTAAACTTAATAATAATGTGTCTCATCTCTCTCTTCCTCTCTTCAGTCTTCACTCTTCTTCTCATCTCTCAAAGGAAGAGACAAAGAGAATGAGAAAGAGAGAATTCTTCTTCTTCTTTTTGCTTTGGAATCCCATGTGATCATTGATGTTTTGCACTCTTTTTTATAGTAAATCACAAATCAAGAAATGTTTGCATGTTGAATACGCATATACTTTAACATAGCAGAAAATAAATTAAAAAAGTTTTGTGGTTTTTATGTAAGTAGAAAAGAATAAGAAGACGAAGAAGAAGAAGTGAAGAAAGTTAAAGAAAAGTGCGTCCAACGATTAATCTTAATGTTGTTGTCGTCGGTTGTTTTGTTCTCAAAGGTGAAAAGAAGCAAAAAAAGAAGAAGTGGAGGAGAAGGAGAAGAAGAAAACAACAAATAATGTCTCAATGGATCTAAATGATCAATTCTTGTCTATTGTCTTTGATTTACTAAAAACATGCACGTTTCAAACTTTCTTTCTTTCTTTCCATGTTTGATTCATTCATTTGTGTATGCTTCATTGTCATCAGCAACATTGGTTCATACTCTCTTTATATACAAACTCGTTACGTGTTCAACGTTAATTTAGCCTCCGGAAGAAACGGATTCAGTCTCGTTTCCTGTGTGTCTTCGTCGTCGTCGTCATTGCTACATCTCATTATTTTAGCACATTTTTTGCTCTCTCCGCTTCTCTCTTCGCCATGATTCACACACACCATTCATTCACGTACTATTGCTACGTATGTACAACTATGTTCATGTCTCCCATGTTTGCAATGATGAGGATTATCTTCGATGAGCAAACAAGAAAACTTTTATGGTTCACAATAATTTTTTCGATTCCCTTAACAACAATCATTTTCATCAATCAATCAACAACAATAAATAACAACCATTGATTGAATGTGAACTTTTACACACAAAAGAAACTTTAATTAAACTGGTCATTGCATAAATGACCATCACTTCCATTACTATTATTATTATTACAACAATGTCTTCTTATTCACCATCAATCACTCCAACATTTACCACTTTTTACGTGCCGAGAAATCAATACAACACAATTTAGTCTTATTCTTATTCTGCTTCCATTGCTTCTTCTCTTTTCTAAGAAATCGATTTGAATTAAAAGTTGATTTGTATTCACTTTTCGTTGTTGTTGCGTTGCGTTGCGTAGCGTTGTTGTTGCATTTTTGATTAATATTTGTTCAATGCTTTGAATTTAAAATGTAATCAAATTTGGAAACAAAATGTTGCGAAATGAATGAATGAACGAATGAAAGAAGAAGAAAACAACAACATTTGAAACTAAAGTTTTTTATTTCAAATCCCACAAACTTTTCACAAAAATTAATGTGAAACAATTTTCATGCTTCACAAAATGCACACAACATGAACAACATGACTTTAACATACATAAAGTATATCAACAACGAGATAACAACAAACAACAACCTCTTCTTTTATTCTTTCTCATTACTTCTTTATTCGGATAATTAAACAAACTAATTTAACATCTTATATCTTACAACTACACTTCATAATATTATTGTATCTAACTAAGCAAATATAAATACATATAAGCAGATAATTGTGGTTAGCTATTTATCTGATAGAAAATTACATGTAATGACACATAAAATTGGTTTAATAAAGAATAACTTTTTCACAAATTCTTAATTAATAATCAATAAATTTGACGTCGAAAACATTGAGTAAAAAATGTTGTTTCAATAGCAAAAAATTTTCATTTCTCCTTAAAAAGTATTAAAAAGATAAAGAAGTATTTCTTCACTTCTTTTTCATTCGTTAATTTCTTCAATCATTTTTTCACTTGAAAAGTTAAATTAGGAAAGAATAATTTTTCATTTTTTGCCTTGAAATATAAATTTTTTGCTTGTCTGTAGAAATGAATAGAAAAAGTGAAAAAGTAAACTTTGGACGACCTTTTTGTGGTTAATCTCCTTGAATATTTAATATTCAAAAATATTTCCTTTTGTAAAACATTTTTCTTAACATTGAAATAAATAAATTCCTTTTCTTCTTATTTCTTCTTCTTCTTTCGAAATTAGTGAAGTGAAAAGATGCGCACTGATTGTACCTGTTGTACATGTGTATAATTAAAGGTGAGTAAAGTGTAATGCATTTAAATAAATGTTTTAAAGAAATGAAGAAATGTTTGTGTCACGATTTGTTTGCAATCAAGCGAAACATAAGAAAGGTTTTTCACATCAAAACGCATCATCATCATCAACAACAACAACTTTCCGATCACCTTCAATATGCATTGAAAAAACGTTTTAAAGAAATATTTTTATTTCCGAAATGATAACCGAAATGTTGATCGTCTGTCAATCGTTATGCTCTCTTATCATCACAACAACAACTCTTCGTTGTTGTTGTTGTTGTTTTTTTCTACTCGTTAATTGCATACATTGACTGCGATAGAACAGTGTTGTTTATATTATATATGAACATGTAGTATTTGAAGTTGTTGTTGTTGCTGTTGGTGTATGGTGCGGTGTGGTGTGGTTGTTGCACAGAGATTATCATTTAAAGAAGATGAGAAACGATGTATTTAACAATCTCGTGTTTAGCGTGCATTTAAAAGGTGAATTCGGTTACACATACAAATTACGTTTGAATAATACGTTTACATGTACATATACGTGTACATTTATGCCGCCGTTTCTATCTCTTAACAATCAAAATGAAATCTCATTATTTATGTAATGTTTAAACTTCAATTTATGACTTTTTTCGGCTTCTAATCTTTATATTCATGAAAAATTACTCATTATTACAACAACGAGTTATATAAAAAGTGTGTGTGATTTGAAAATGTGTGCGATGCTTAACAACACAACAGACGAATGGCAATACTAGCGATGCAATGGTTGAAATGTAGAATGTAGTGTACAATTGCTGAGAGCTGAATGCGTTCAATGTGTGAATGTTGTGTACTTTTATACTTTCGAGAGTACAACAGAAAAAGAATGAAACAGAAAGAAGAAGAGTAAAAAAAGGTAATAAAATTTCATCGTTGTTGTTACTCTCTTTTCTCTCTCTGGTACACGGCTATAAACTAGGATTACTGTTCAATTTCGGACATGACTAATATTATCCATAGACAATGTGAATGTACGACGATGAATTGGTGTCGTCGTGAAATACATATGCGAAACAAGTTTCAACAAAAAATTGTGAAGAAACTTGCAACTCGAAGGTTGAAAAATGATTTCAAGATGAGGCACACATACATACACACACATGCACACACACTCACTCACAACACACACAACTTAAGCAGCTCAATGCTTTGCTTTGCTCGTCTTCGCAAACGAAGGTTTTCTTCACATTTTATGGATGCAAACGTCGATTCGTTTGTCCTTCGCAATCGATGTGTGAGTGCGTAACAACAGCAGCAGTGCAGTGCAGCAGCCGAGTTGCAGTGCATTACATCGTTCAGATGCTGTGTGATGCCTGAAAACCAATATTTTCAGTTTCTCTTCAAATGAAAAGCGAAAACATCAATCATCGCACGAAATAAGCGAAAGTAACACACACAGTAAGAGTGAAAGTTGCATAAAGTATTGCAGACAACAAACAATACGGCAAACCAAATGGACAGCAGCAGCAACATCAACAAACAACGACGTCAAAACATTTTATTAATGTTTGTTTCATTGGCTGACATTTCCATTTTTCTTTTCTCTTCAATCTTATATTATCTAATTTATTTTTTCTTTTTTCATTCATTATTTTTCGTTTTAATTAAACGCGAAAACATTTTTCGTAAAAATGTAAACAAACTGGAAATGATTTAAACAACGAACGATGTAAACGTTTTGCTTGTTCACTGTGCTTCGCTTTGCTTCGCTTTTGTTGTTGTAAAAGCAAATCATTCGAATGTTGTTCTTCTCAATTATTGATTTCGCACGCGATGCGAACTTCGTTTCGTTTATCGTCTGCTTTCCATTTACATTTTCTTGTTTACTCGCGATTCACAAACGATGCTTGAATTTCGTGTTTGTTATTCATTTTTTCAAAGAAATTGTTACTTTCGATTCTTTATTCTTTATTTTTTCTTGTTATTCATTTGTTTCTGTTTTTCGTTCATTGCGTAACATCTAATTTCGTTTTCATTTAATTATGTTCAACTGGAGTCTTGTTGCTTCTCTCGTTTGCACTCGCAATCTTTGAATATCTTTCCATTTCATTCGTTGTTGTTCGTTAATTATTGTCAATTGAATGATAAATCGTCTGTAAAGCTGTCAGATGTGTTTTCTGTCGAATAAACAGCATCAACATCAAGAAGCGCACACAACTAACTTTATGTATCACAGAGAAACAACGTTGTTGTTACATGTCAAAGTATTATCATTCAATTGCGTTCTTATTCTCGCTTCTGTAGTTGTTTGCATTTTACTTCCAAATACGCAATTTAAAAGGATTAAACTGTTGCGTTCTTATTGTGCAATTGCAATTGCAATTGTTGTTGTTGTTATTTGTTTGCATTTCACATTGTTTTCACAGTGATAACCACTTGTCTTTCTTTTCCATCTTCTTCTTATTCTTATCTTCTTACGTTGTGTATGTGACAAATAAGAAATAAGAAATTGTAGAGCATAAAGCAGCAGCACAACAACAACAACAACAACTCAGAATATAAGAGTAAAGAATAAGACACATAGAATGTAATAAAAAATGAGCTCGAAATGAGAATGAAATTGTGTAACGTTTGTTGTTGAGTTGACAAGTTGTATAAAAACCGAATCCAAATGAAAAGAAAAAAGAAACAATTTTTAAAGCTTTACAGAGACACACTAACGAATAATTGAAACTCACTGCACACACACATACATATACATATACATTACTCCATAGATTAGAACATGTTTTTAACATAGAACAGTTGGAAATGTAGTAGAGTGATGCATTTGTTTAATAAAATCGAGAGAAAGAAAAACTGAATGTTGTGCATTTCAAGTAATATATTGATTTCAATGACTTTTCTCTCTTATAGCTTTTCTCATGTAACAATATTTTAAATGAATTTTTGTTTCATTTTTGTTTTAATCTTGTATGTGTATTAAAATTAAAATAGACGAGAACTAAATTGAATTGAAAATATTGCAATGTTGTTGCAACAACAACAGTAACAACAACAACGATGTGAACATGTAAATTGGAATGAAACAACATAAATGTTGGACAGAAAAATGATTGCTTGAGCATAAGTGAAGAAAAGAAGAATAAGAAGATTGAAACAAAAAGCGTGTGTTGCTTTTAAATATGCAAATTTTGTTTAAATAAAAGGTATGCAAAAAGAGAGAGAAGAGAAGAAAAAAAGTGGAATGTGATGAACGATGGAAATTAGATGCGAATTGAATAATATTTCGTATACGATTTTTTCTTCTCCTTCTTCCATCTTCTTCCAGCTTCTTCTTCTTTTATTTCTGTTTCACTCGAAATGCAAAATACAATTCAACAGTTTTGTTTTTCTGCATAATTTCTCGAATGGAAAGTAAAAAAGTTTGTTTTTATGCATTTTACGAGAGGGAAAAACGTTTTGCGTTACTAATATACGTGTCTCTATATAATGCATATGTAAATGAATGTGCACTCTCTGTGTGCGCGTATATACAGTATATGGTATACAGTGAGCGCCTCAGTCTATGTGTATCACTCATGCTACACATTTTAGTGATGCACACAAATATAATCAAATTTCGAGAAATGCAAACGAAAAATTTAAAGAAGTGTGTGTACATGTGGATGATATGTGGATGTGAATGTTGCATCCATCGCATCAATTGCATCTCTCTTCTCGTTGCACTCTGCGTTCGCATCTCAGGAGGTTTATTACAATATTACACATATTTCACTCGGTTGCGTGTCTGATTTTTTATTTAGTACGCTTCGCAAAGTGTGCGATGTAGCAAACAACAACACATCGATTCCGTATAAAAATGTGTGCGAAGAAATCACAATTGTAACAATAACAAAATTATGAAGAAAAAATCATTTCACTGTTAATTTACTTAACAATTTCCTTGAATTTTGTTGTTGCGTTTCAATTAACAACGCAAATAATAAGAAAATTTTGCGTAACAACAAAACAACAACATTGAAGTCGACTGATTTGCATTGAATACGATCGCATATGATATGATTTGTTGTTGCGATTGTTTTCTTTTTCATGCTGTTAAATTCAAGTATCCACTTTCAAATTCAACTCTCGAATCTATTTTGATTGGTTGACGAATTAAATTGTGTCGTAATATGAAACGTAAACAACAAATTCCAACGACGTCCGTTTTCACTCTTTTTGTTGTTGTTGTAAAAAATCGTAAATGAATACGTAACTGAGTGTATGTGTGTATAAAGTAATTGTACGTTTAAACTGTTAATGGAGCGATACAGTTTAATAGTGACCGGAAAATTAGTATTAACTGGAAGCAAATCACGGAAAGGGTCATAACAATGTACACGTACTATATAGTTAAAGTTAACTTAACTTAAGTTATATGATTGTTGCTGTTGTTGTTATTATTATTCTGTGTAGCTGTGAAATGAATATAATAAAGTTAAGCAAACAGCGTTGTTCGTTTGAACGTTGTTACTCTGCTGGCCACACCCGAAAAATATGAAATATAATCATTTCAAATTTCCGGTACAATTTTTTCCTGTTCTCTTCTCTTCGCTTCTTTTCACATCCTTCGTTCAACGATTTTAATTGTTCACAAAAGAAAAAAAACGAAAAACGTTTTATCGCAATTGAATTCTCGTGATTTGAATATGTAAAATATTTTTACGAAAACTAAACAACAAAAGAAATTGTCATTCACCATGAAATGCGTTGTTATAATCTGTCATATTCGTTGTTAATTTTAACACTCGTCTCAACTCGTACATTGTGTTGTATACGAAAAAGTTTATTGGTTTCAATGATTGATGGCGAATCGTGTTCAACCAATAATTGAATTATGCGACTGTCAATCTTCATATTGCGAAGAAACGACCGCACATCCAAACTGTGTCCGTTGCACACACACAAACTTTCGATTTTTGCTTGAAAAGCAGATCCAATTCATATTTCATATTCATATTCATATTTAGTCGCATACATCTTCTTCTCTTCTGCTTCTCTTCTGTTTGTTGGATAAATTCGAGTTTGGGTTCGGAAAACAGTTTTTTCACAGTTTTGCAGTGAATTTATACAACAAAAGGCAATAAAAAGAAGAAAAGAAGAAGAGAAGAACAAGAAGAAAAGATATAAAAAGTGGCGTTTTTCAAGTGATGAGCGATAAACTTTTTTCTCTTTCGCTTTGCTTTGCTTTTGCTTGTCTAATATTTCTTTCAGTTTACGTAACAAATATTCGTAAAAATATGTGAGATATAAAAAGTCTCTGTAAATTACTACACTACAACAAACTATACGACTGATCATCGTTTTGCGTTGTTGTTGTTATTTTGTGTGTGAAAATGAATCGAAGGAAACAATGAAATATAAAGCAGACGAAATGCATACAACAACGGCAACAACAGCAACAACGATAGAAATCGATGCAAATTTTATATAAAAAGTTTTATATGCGAAAAATGATATAAAAAAGGAACCATTCCTTCTTAAGGGAGAAGGAGAGAGAAAGAGAGAAGCGAACGAACGAAAGAACAACGAAAAATTTAATATTTTTTGCACACGAATCGATTGTGAGAGCAATGAAATGGACTTTTAAAATACATTGCTTGCTGCAGCAGAGCTCTAACAACACAACAACGACGACCAGAGTCATTGATTGCAACACATACACGAAAGTGTCGCAGTATTTTAGATTTTTCTCATTTTGAATGAATATTCTTTCGTTTAGAAAAAGTGTGTGCAGCAGAAGTTTTTTCTTCTCTTTCGCTCACTTCTCTCTTCGTTCTCGTTCGTTCGTTCTGTTTGAAATTCGAATTATAAAAAAAGTGTTGCATCGATGTGTCTGCTGTGTACTGCAATGTGTAAACGCCCATTAAATGTTAACGAGTCTGCGTAACGACAGTAAAAGGAGTGTCCGCCGAGTGTTGGTTGCAGTGTTGATCGTTGAGTGCGTCGTTCGCCGTTCACTTCGCATTCGAGTGACGCCATTTTACGCGTAATGCGGACTGCTCTCGCAGTTCTCGTTCTTTGTGTTATATACAATACGAGAGAAGTGTTTGCAGTGCAGTGGCAGGAAAGTGTTGCACCTAAAATTCGGATTACACAATTGAGTGAGTATTTGCATTAATATGAACAACAGTGCATTGAGTTACTGTTATATGTGTTATGCAATGTGTAATGTTTGTGTTCGTCTGTTGTGTTATCGTCTGCGCTGAACGCGCGCACAGCAAATGCTTCACTTGTATTTCGCTATGCTTTGCGTTTGACCGTTGCGAACACAGGTCATATTTAACATTTATATAAAAGCTCTATTGTTATTTCCATTTCAATATTCAATATCGAATATTCAGATGACATATTTTTAAACGTCATAAATTTAAATGTGCACACAAACATTATTCATCATCGTTATAATATTGAATATTCATAGACGAAGCAGACGTTCAAAAGTTCATTGGCAACACAAGTCACAACGATCATTTCAAATTACTGGAACGAGATTCTGATTCAGTTCTCGTTGGTGCACGCAACACTGTCTATAATCTGTCATTGGTAACACTCGAAGAAAATAAACGTTTAGAATGGTACGCGGACAAAGGCGATATTCAAATGTGTCGCGTAAAAGGCAAATCAGAATCAGATTGTCAAAATTATATCAGAGTATTGGCGAAGAAAGCAGACAACGAAATATTAGTCTGTGGTACAAATGCATTCACACCGAGATGTCGGCATTATTTACAAACTGTAAGTACACCAAATCATTCCTAACTATTATGCTACTCATTATTGTAAACTGTTACATTGCACAGTAATGTTGAAAAAGTGTGCGTGTTCAATTAAATTAAAAACATAATATTTTTGTAATGTGGATGGTTGTTTTAAAGTGGTGAGCAATAACACAAAATATTCATTGAAAAAACTTCTTCTTCTGCCTTCTGCGCTTATTCCTTCTGTTATTTTTGGTTGTATACACAAAGAGAATAAGAATTGTGTGATTTATATGTTTGGATATATTGGTGTGCAATTTAAACGGAATGGCGAGCAATTTTTGGACCCATATTTATTTCGACTGCAATTTCGCTTTTGAAGCGCTGTGTTATTTATTACTAAATTGTGTAGCATATTGAGAATAGAATTGAGAGCGAGAAACACAAGAGAAGAGAAGAAGAGGAAAAGAGGAAAATCGAGAGAGAGATTGCTAACAGAGATCTATTAAATGAGTTTGGGACATATTTTTACTCTTTTGTTATTTTATCACATATCACATGACATTTATCATCGTATATATTTTTAAATTTTAAATTATGCTTTCAATAATGACGTTTCGTTGTTTTACTCATAACGATCAACTGTTGTTAACCTGTACAGTTTTTGGTCCCATTCCTTTATGTGTAATTTAACCGCCGCCGTCGTCGCATTTAACAAGCACAACGCACCCAATTTATGCGTCTCCTTTACGTTGTTGCATTGCGTTGCGTTGTTGTGTTTTCTTCGCTTGGTTCTCTTTTCTCTCTCTCCCTGAATTTTAAATGAAACAAAATTGAGGTCGGTTACAATTGTTAATGACTTTTTTCCTCTTTTACACAAAACTTATGAATTATTATCATCGCTACAAAACTTCTTTTACTCTATGTTTGCCGTTTTTTGTATTTGGTGCTGCTTTTTAGACGATTGCTGTCTATTTAACGAAACAACGGCAGCGGCAACAACAACAACAACTAATCATTATTTATTTCTCTTCTTTTCACTGTACAGTTGACCAATTACGAAATGACTCAAGAGATCCCAGGAGAAGGATTGTGTCCATACGATCCGCACCATAACAGTACAGCTGTATTTGCTGGTATGTCTACATTTGTCTCGCTCTTATTATGCTTCACACTAAACTACCCACTCTTCTCATTGTACCCATAATACGACCGAATGATTAAAAGTGCGACAACAAAACCGAGAGAGAAAGAGAAAAGATTATAAAGAGACTTCAATATAGATTTAAACGCAAAGTGGTGGTGGTGCTGCTGGTAGTGTGGTGAATGTGGCTATGGTGGTGTTAGTTGTGTGTATGTGTGTGGAGTTTAGTGGTTGAACGCGTTTTGTCGGTTCCCTTTTTTCAAATTTTAAGGATTTACATTGAAATGAATAGAAGAGATTGAAAAACATATACTTCAAAAATCTTAACAAGTACAATAGAGTGGAATAGAGAGAGAGATGAAAATCCTTAAAATTCAATCGATTTCATTTTCAAGTACCAATTCAACAACCATAGAAAAAATATTTAAATTCTCTCTTTCTCACTCTCCGTTGTTGTTGTTGTTAATAAAATTTTTTGCTCTCTTTTTTTAAACTGAAGACTACTAACTACACTTACTTACTTATTTACTCTTCTTTCTCTCCTCTCCTCTTCTGCTGCTGCTTATGTGATGAATGCTTAGGACCAGTTAAGGATCGTTCAGGTATTAACCACATTCATTCTTCTAATTCATGTATGCTGAAGTGTATCACATACGTATATAGTGCCATATGTTAAAGTGTGTTGCTCATAAAATTATTGATTTAAACTTTGTTGTTAGAAAATAATTTATATGTGGCAACTGTGGCTGGATTTTCTGGTGCAGATCCATTGATATATAGAAATCCATTACGTACCGAACAATTTAATCCGAAACATTTAAATGGTTTGTTTCAATTGATGATCATATTAAATTTATTTATTTATTGATTTTCAATTATTCATTCATTTCATTTTTTCTTCTCTTCTCTTCTCTCTCTTTAGCTCCAAGTTTTGTATCATCAATGCATTATGCGGATCATGTTTACTTCTTTTTTCGTGAAACTGCAGTTGAATACATTAATTGTGGTAAAACAGTTTATTCGAGAGTCGCTCGTGTATGTACCAGTGATAAAGGAGGTCCACATAAATTTAAAAAACATTGGACATCGTTTTTAAAAGCGAGACTCAATTGTTCAGTTACCGGAAATTTCCCATTTTACTTCGACGAAATACGTAAGTTAAATATAGAAATCGATTTCACCATATCATAATCATCATCATTGACATCTCAATGTAACAATATGTGAACGTGATACACATAAATAATTACAAACGAATTAATGTCTTAATTATAAATGTCACGTTTTAATGGTCATAAAATTGTCGCTTGCTATGAATAGAAAAATAGTCACCAACAACACTCAGCAGCATATGAACACTTTTAAAATGCGCATATCAAATGATGATGATGACCATACATATACCATATCATACCCTATTAACATATACACTATATTTAACTCTATACAATGCAATGCAATGCAGTGCAATATTCACAGTTAACAACAGTAACAACAGTGAAGATTCGTTGTTAATGTGTTGTTGTTTTGTTGTGTTGTTACAGAGTCAACATCAGAAATAATTGACGGAGTTTACAATGGAAAACCACAGAAATTAATTTACGGCGTATTCACGACACCATCAAATTCGGTTGGTGCATCAGCAGTGTGTGCATATCGAGTACAAGATATACTCGATGTATTCGAAGGTCCGTTTAAAGGACAAATGACACCAGATTCTAATTGGTTGTCAGTACCGAGCTCAAAAGTTCCCGAACCAAGACCAGGACGATGTTCGAACGATTCCGGTTCATTGCCAGAGTCAACATTGAACTTTCTGAAAGATCATACATTAATGAATAATGCTGTGCCTGCATTCTGGAAATCACCATTAATTATACAAACATCATTAAAATATCGATTCACACAAATTGCTGTTGATGCACAATTGGAAACTGTGTCTGGTCGTAATTATGATGTCTTATTCATTGGTACAGATGATGGACGTGTATTGAAAGCAATTAATTCGGCCAGTTGTGCGATGAAAGGTCATCATAATCATAATCAAGTCGTACCTGTTATAATTGAAGATATAACAGTATTTCCACAGAAAACAATTATCAATAATTTACTTGTTTATCGCACGTATTATGAAAGTAAATTAATTGTCGTCTCTGAAAATGAAATCAGATCCATTCCATTGTTTAAATGTGAATCGAGAGCGAATACGTGTGGTAAATGTGTTGCTCTACAAGATCCATATTGTGCATGGGACAATATTGAACAAAAATGTACTGGATCAAGAAAACGTTTCTGGAATCGAGACAATTTTGTACAAAACATTGAAGATGGCTGGGATCCGAAATGTCCCGATGGTCGTCCACCGCAAAATCAGCATTCAGCTACTCAACCACCACCGTCAACCGGTCAACATGTGGATGATAAAACAAATGAACAAACTGTGCAAATAAATGAAAATGTAGTTAATACAGAATTTAACAAAGATGTGAAAGTTACACAAAGTGCAGAAACTTTTGCATTCGCTGTTGTGACAAGTGTTGTTACATCTTTAGTTATTGGATTCATTTTTGGTTACATATTTAGTCGTCGATGTCGTAAAGAAGATCCGAGTGTGTGTTCACCATATGATGATCCAACCACTTTTTTAGATAATCATCGCCAGCATCCGGCGGACAATTACGCGGCCCTCGCGCAAGGACCCAATAATAAACCAATTAATTTAGTTTTAAATGTTCCGCCAAAAAATGGAAAAAATGCCAACAGTTCAGCGGACAATAAACCAATACAAAAGGTTAAGAAAATTTATTTATAAAAAATAAGAAGAGAGAGACTCTGCTGCTCTTCTTCTTCTTATTCTTCTTCTCTCTCCTCTGTTCATTTTGTGAATTTTTTCGTTGTGAATTCTCAACTCATCTTTTTCTGATAAATGTACAAATAGGCAACAACAGCAACAACAACAACATGATATACATAATTATACATATATATAAAATATTGTTTGAAAATGAAGATGATGAACTTTTAGCTCGATATTAATTAATAATAATATAGAAGAAAGGCGCACAACACAGTCACATACATACATACGTATTATAAATTTCAAGTAACAACAAGAATAATAACAACAACGTTTATTGAGTTGTGTGCGCTCTTTTTTGGTCGTGTTGTAACAACAGCAGCTTTTTTTCGAATGCGATCCATATACATACAAACATAAATACGTATACTCGTTCATTCATTTTTATACATTTTTCTATAAATGAATCGAATTGTCGAAATATGCAACTTGAAACCAAAAAACAAAACAAAACATTTTGTAAATATCTTAATATGCAATTCTTTCTCTCTCTCTCAATCTCTGTGTATATTGTGAATCTTTTTCCTCTTTAAATAAAAAGAAATTTTTGCGCGATGCTTGAGAATATTTATTAACGACGAAGAAGAGGTCACCATTTCGGGTTTATGTGTGTTGTGTGTTGTGTGCTGTGTACACTCGTGTGTCAACGAACGCAACAGAAACAGCAACACAAGCAGTACACAACTGGATGATCATTAAAAGCAGTCCGCGTCGGTTACGGTTTTTGATTACTCGGCCTTAGGCCATTTCTATTTGTAATTACATACACATTTTTATACTCTCCAATATATATATATATATGCACCATACATACACACATATAAACACTTTACTTAAACACGAACATTTATATACATCATGTATAGTCAGTCGGTCGTCGTAGTTGGAAGCACAGCGGCAAGAGCGACAGAAGTTGGTGTGCTGCTGGACACGCAGAAGAAGCTGTTGCGCTAAACTACTATAAAACATTAAATTGATTTTAGTTGTATTTTTATTGATTCTTTGCTCTCTCTCCTCTTTATGCTTCACACTCTGCTCTACTATGCTCTTTCTCTCTGTACATATATAGAACATAGATTGACGTTAAAAGTGGTGCTAAAAAATGATTGCGAAAAACGGAAAAGGCAACGAAAAGCGACTTACACAAGATTTACTTGAAATTGAACACTGTTAAAGTCTGTATTAATAAAGCTTAATGCCCAACTACCGCAACATTTCTTGCGCTCATGATACATATTATACTTTGTTATGCCTTTTCTCTCGCTCTTTCGCTCATTTTGATTAATAACATTTTTCTTCATCTCTTTTACTCTCAACTTTATTGTTGTTACTCTTGTGCAGTAACAACAACACATGATTCGATTCATTTAAATGTGAAATCGATTCGCTTCCGAAACATTTTTCGCCCGCTTTTATCTTCGCAGGCATTCAATCACTAAAAAAAGCAATTAACTCCACTCTGTTTAATTACTTAAAAGTTCATTTTTGAGAATTTTTTCACGAACTCAATTATCACCAACAACACTATTTCAATGATTAATTGCATCTGTTTTCTGTTCAAATATTCAAATTGCTTTTAAACACCAAAAATGAGCGAAAGAAGAGAAAACGAATAAAAAATTATTTTTAACTTCACACACAAATTGCAAACAATTTTCATTCAAAAACTTTTACGGAAACATTTTTCATCGCAACAACAATTCAACAACAATGCAACGAAAATAAATGTAAATAAATACAAAATATTTGTGTTTTGTTTAAACTATTGTTTAATTAACACAAATGTTTAACGAATCAAATAAAATATTGCACTACAATTCAAATGTTAGAACAGGTTAAATGTATGTGTATTTGTATTTAGTAGTCGACGTTGTTGTCGATGTTTTTTTCAATGAAAAGGAAATGCGACAAACAACGAGTGAATGAGAATCAGAAGAGAAGAGAGCAAAAGAAGAATTGGCAATAGATTCAATGGTGTGCGAAATTGAAGTGATCATTCGACTGCAGTTAGCTTCGTTAAGACTCTACAATTTCGTTCTCTGCTCCACGCTCACTGCTCATCTCATCTCTCCTCATCTGCTCCACTCTTCTGCAATACACTGACCAATACTTTCCTCTACACACGCATTTCGTATCCTTTGTCTCCAATTATTCTGTTTTCGACATCATTTACTGCTCTCTTTCTTCTTCTTCTTCTTCCTTATCTACTTTATGCAATACTTTTTCTCATGTCTTACGTTATATCTTTGTGAATAATAATAAGAATGTTTTTTGCTCTAATATATTCAACAACAACAAAAACAACAACAGCAACAACAGTTAATGGTAACAACAAAGTGACCGCTCCGTTTTAATGATTGTTTAGAAAGTAATGTATCCTTATGTAGTTTGAAATATATGAAAAACTTCGATACCATGTTGTTATGTGTGTTGTCTTTACCATTAATCTATTTAAGAAAGGATACTGACTTAGAAGAAGAAGAAGAAAAAGAAAAATACGTCACATACACACACACAAAAGCATTACTCAGGTGAACACATCTAATTTATCATAAGAAACATTTTTTCTACTTGATATTGTTGCATGTCTGCTTCTCACCGATAATCACAAAACCAAAAATACATGTACAATTGGGTGTGTCTTACTGTTTGTTACAGTACATATATACTGTACACCTATACACTACACTACACTACATTATACTACATATACTGCATTCACACTCACACACTTGACTTTAATAATAATTATTATTCTTATGTCACCTCAACAACAGTGCAACGGAAGTTCATTGACACAATTTCACCCAAAAATCGTTCATATTCAATTTGTATTTGAAATAAATGAATCAATGCAATAAATTCAATTGACGTAGACAACGCATACTGAGAATATTTTAAGCCGATTTTAGTTTTAGTTGAAAGAGACATTGAATCATTGCATTGCATTGTGCGTTGTTCATATTGCTTCATCGCTTTTAACCTTATCGCGCAATTGACTCAACTGCTGCGGCGGCTTTTAAACATCATCATCAACGTCGACTTCATCGTCGTTGGTTGCCTCCCACGTTTTCAAGTGAATATGTACAACAGAGAACAGAATGACATGCGAATCATGATAAAATATATTATTTATTACACACAAGCAATTAAAACATTGTGAGTAAAAAAATATTTCTGTTGTTACGCATAATTTGAATTTTATTGTGAGTCTCTCGTTCTCGCTTTTTCCGCACGTTCTTTTTTTGATCGCCAATCGCCTCGAAGGAAAGTTTCGGTCGCGTCATTCTCGACAATCTCTGAACCGAAATCGAATTAAAGCTCTATTAACACAATAGAACGGAATCTGCTTCACACATCTGTTTAACTTTGGCGGTCGGTGGGCCAATGTGTACTATACATTCAAATGTGCACAATTCAGTGATGCAGAGTTGAGTCGTTGTTGTTATTCTCTCGTTTTCCTCCTCACTCGTCGAGGGCACCTTTTGCATGAATAACAACAAAGCGAGAGAAAGAGAGAGAATATTTGACAGGCAACAGTTCGTTGAATTACAAGAAGAAAGTTCACAGATGCGACACAAAGATTGTGAACTAGAAGCGAAAACGAGAGAGACGCCATTATTATCACATTTCAATTGAAAACTAACGACACTGCGACCAGAAAAGTGTACAACACAACAACGGCAGTAAAAACACTTCAAACTTAGCGAGAAAAGAAATTTTTTTACGAGAGTGAAAATCAATTTCAAACAGTTTGCAATCAACAACAAAATTTACACTTTACTTAATCCATGTAAAAGAAATTGTTAAGTGATTTAAACAAAAAATGTTGCGAATGTTTCATTTGTGTTGCAAACGAATTCAATATCGCATGCAGATCGCGCGACTAATTTTTCTAGAAACTTCTCTTCCTCTGCTACAACTGCCACCAATTTCACACGTTCACTTTTGTGAAAGAAACAATTTTGTTCATTAATTAATTATTGTACATTTTTTAAGAGAGTGTAAGTAAACATAGACAACATTGAACTTGTTAAAGAAAAAGAAGAAGAAGAAGAAGCAGACAGTGTACAGAAAACTTTGTTAAGACCTCCGACAGTCTATGACAGTTTGTGAGGGGAAAACGTTGACATGATCCATGGCCACAACAACCATTCACTCTGCTCGTTGTTGAGCACTGTATTATTGTAGAGAGTAGACGAATATATTATACTCATACTTATACACATTTTATCCTTAAATCAGTTGCGGTGAGAAAATGAATTGAATTGAAATTAAAGCAAAACTTTTCTCTCTCCTCATCTTTTCTTTTCATTCAATTCAATTCTTTTCTCTTTTCTTTTCTTTCTTTGAATGCAAAATTCTTTTCTATTCATAATGTTGAGCGTTATTTAAATAGCATGTGAATAATATTTATGTACGTACACTGAATGTACGTGTGTACGAAGTTATGTGTGTCTGTGTATTTGTATATGTATGTGTAATGTAAATGTATGCACACCAGTATTTATAGAAAGCTAAACAAAATTACACCATTATAAGTAATATGAGTGTTCTTGAAATATTCTTGTGAACTTAGTTGATTACAATTTAATTTAACATGAACATCAATTAAGAAGATCTTCTTCCGAATTCATTAAAATAAAAATCAAATTAAATTCAATTCAATTAACTACAAATTACAACCAATTTAATCTTATGTATCGATTACATTTAAGATTACACTTTAATTGATTTTTAATTACATCAAACTTCTTCGTCTTCTTATTCTTAATCTTAAGACTTTTTTCATGAATTTTGTTGATTAAATGTTGTTACGTCTGTTGTTATCTTTGTTCACAAATGAATGATTTTCAAGATGAAGAATTAAAAATGTGTGTGTGCATATAATGTGAAAATGACTCATTTTTATCATGATGATTACCATGTTGTTGTTGTTGATGATGATGATGATGAAAAAGTGCAGCAAACAGGAACAGGTCAAATCTTAATGTTAAAGTGTGCATAGTTAAAGAACCAGATTCGAACTGTTTTCATCTTAGTGAATGTTGTTGTTGCTGTTGCTGCTGTTGTTGTTGTTATGCACCTTTAAAATGGTTTTTAAACGATTCATTTTTTCTAAAGTATACTAATTATGATTAAGTAATTACATTTAATCAAGTTTATCGTATCAAATGTTCATTTTCATAATTAAACACAAACACACGGACTGATGTTCAAAACATTCGACATTCACGTGATTATAAAAATGTTGTTGTTTTAAGAGAATTTAAGAGATTAGATTGAAGAGAATGAAGAGCAATTCGTTGAAAAGTGTTTTCATTGATTATTGTGAATGTTAAATGAAGGATTTAATGATGATAAAAAAAAGTTTAGCAAAAGTTTAGAGAATTAATCGATTTGAGTTTGATGTTCAATCAACAAATAATTTACGCGTGAAAGTGAAAATGAAAGAGGAGATGTGATGAGATGAGATGCTGATGAGAAGAGCGGAGCGAGAGAGTAGAGAGCAGAGAGAGGAGAGGATGAGGATCACGACAGAGTTCAGAGTCGATTTTTTAGTAAATTAGTTTAAGTGCTCGAGATTTGCGTGTTTTATACATAGACAGACACATCATACTATGTTAATGTAGTAGTTGTAGCATAGTAAAATGCATGCAATAAATTTTCATTACAAAATTGAAACGAAAAACTCACAGTGTGACTAGTGAGCGACTACTGTACATGTAGTATGTGTATGTGTATATGTTTTAATACACAGTGTCTATATCACATTTCCAATTAGAATGTGAATGATGTATAATAATACTAGTCACCATGATATAGTATAGACCATAGTATAGTGAATGTATAAGCTTTAGGTTTATTACACGTCAACGGAGTGAATTGGAAGCAATTTCCTGAAACAATTTTGCAAAACTTTTTTCTATTTGACGTGTGATTCACGCGATTCTCTATTATCATCATCATGATCGCATTTATTTCACGCAAAAATCTTTTGTGTCATTAATAACATTAAATCAGTTTCAATTTTCTTGTTTTTTGTTTTCTTATTTAATTCATAAAATTGAATTTATTTTCAATCAAATGTTATTTTTCATTTGTGTACATGTACAGTGTAAGTGTATAGATAATAGTAATAAATATTCAATTTGCGATATCTTCTTATTCTTTATAAGATTTCATTTAAGAAAAACGTGACATTTGAATTTTACTTAAACGAAAGATTTAAAGATGCGTTCAATTATCTTTAACTGTAATCAAATGCGACTTTAAGTTTATTGCGTTGCGAAATACCAAAAAAAGATTTCTTTTCAAAGTGATTTAAAAGTAAAAAAATGTGTAATTTGTTTTTAGTCACTGAAACATTGAATGTTGTGAGAAGCAATAAAAAAGCGAAAAAATTTCTTTGCCACTTCTTTTCCTCTTCTTATTCAATTCGAAATACTTAGTAAATACTTAC
>NCKV01000082.1:0-28704 GCA_003675905.2 Leptotrombidium deliense
GAAACAAGGAAACTTGCGTTCCTTTAACCGTAACGTTCTGTTTCTTGCAATGAATTAAATTCTGTAAAACGAATCAATGAATAATTGTTGCACGCGAATGAATCTGGAAACTGGAGAGCAATTTTATGAGAACAACTTTAAAACTCCATGTTTTCGTTTTCAATTTCGAATTCTTCAATTTTAATCTTTTTAAGTTTAGTTAAATTAAATTCACAATCACCAACAAACTTTAAACGAATAAACTCAATGACAATCACAATGATGATCGTGTTGATCAGTGAATCTCTCGACATTCGTTTAATTTAATAATATTATTTAAGTGCATAAACGTTGAAAAAGTTTTATCTTTCATTTCGCTGCTGTTCAAATAAGAAATGTTTCAATTTTAAGCAAAAACATTTTTCATATTTGAGTCGAATTAAAAAGAAACCGCGCAATTTTTTTCACTTTCTAAAAAAGTAACTTATAAATCTTTTAGTGAACATTAAAGAATATAAATCTTTATTTTGTTGCTTTCATTTATTTGGACAGCGCAAACAGCAAAAATTCGTTTCAATGATAAATCTGTGAACACTGTTATTTCACATTTCACCACTAAATTTCAAACCTTATTTCACCGTCGTTGCCATTAATACACAAAATTGTCTCAACATTTGTTACCGCAAAACGCTTTCAGGCTGACTACGTAGCCTCAGTCAGAACGCAATTAACCTGTCAATGTTACGCTTTTTTATTTGACGCACGATTTTGGTTATTAAACAGTAATGAAAATGTTATGAATTATGATATTAATATTGATTATTATAAATAAACAAGCACAACATTAAAGTGTCAATAACTTTAATGACTGTCATTTAGTTTACATGTTTATAAAAGCGTAATTTGTAAAACCAGCATGAAAGCAAATGTGAGGTTAATGAAAGTAAATGCAGCCTCTGTATTTCACCGACAAATTCTTTTCATGTTAGCTGTTTACTGTTCAATCTTATTTTAACATTTCGCTTCTGAGTCTTTGAAAAACTTATTTCGCATCGCATGTATTTTATATTTACGAAGTTCATCAAAACAGTTCTCTGCTTGTTTGTCGCTACTTAATAATTTATTTTAAAATTGTTTTTTGCTACTCTCGAAATATTGCTGATATTTTCTTGTTTACCTCCGAACAGCAACAGAATAAAGTTTCACTCAGTAAACATGGAAACGCATTGCATTTTACAATTCATTTATTCGTAATAAAATAGAAAACATGAGTGTAGTACAAGAAATGTTTCTTTTAAATAGAATTTTTCTTTTCTTTGCTTTCAGGAAAAAATCTTTGAATTCGACGTCCAAAATTCAATTTCGTCGTTGAAATTTATATGTAATTCAAAACTGTACAATATTGCTTCATACACTGAACTTCACTGTTTCGCGTCTTTTTGTTCTAAGCTTCTCTGTTGCTGTTTTGCTTGCAACACAAACTGCGATTTAAAAGTGGACACATCTGTTTGAAGATGTAAATTGGACAACTTTTGTTTACTGCGAAATGTTGGAATGCCGCGACAACAGTTAATTTCAACGACGAAGTGATGGAGAATTTGCTTTTAAAACCACACCAATTTGCGAGTAATTAATTCTGAATACAACTTCGCGATTACGACACGTTTATTCGCGTAAAGATTAACAGAGGAAAACACGCCATGGACGTTGTTTGTTTTCTGTGCGAGAATTGATTCAGTACGTGAATATTGTTTGCTAATCGCAATCGCAGTATTTGTGAATGACGATAGCGAGACGACATAAACGATGAGATTAGTTGATGTGCATTCATAAACATATTTCTTCGAGTTGTCTGCAATAAATTCGTTGATCAAGAAAACAATATCGCAGAAAGTGAAACGTCTCGAAAGTGCATTAATCTTCAACTGGGCAGTGAATTCAATGTTTCTCGAGTATTATCAGTGATGCTTAACAATTGTTTGTCGAATGAAAAATAAGAATTTGTTTTTGAGAAATAGCTTCTTTAGTTGGATGTTTAAGTGCCTCCGGTTTTGCAGTCGCTTTGTTGTTGCGAACGAAATTTAATAATTTTCGCGATGAGTTGTGTTTCTGTAACTGTTTATTGTTTTCTTTTTGTTGCTCAGCGAAACAAATGCTTCGTAAGAGCAGCGATGCTTCAAGATTTATGCTGAAGGCGATCGCAACGAATCCGTTAAGATTATACATTAATCCGAGAAAACATTTTTGTGACACTTTCGAAATGAACCGTTAATTGAATTGTGAAACAAGAATGCTGTCGTAAATGGCGCACGATAAATCCAATTCACCGTTTGCGTGATTCTGTTCGCAATCATCACTTCAAAAGTGAAGAAGCAAAGATTCTTTTTTCGATTCGCATCTTAGGTGTAAAACATTGCGTAATTAAGAACTCAGGGAATGGATCGCAGCTGTTCGCAGTTCACTTACAACAGTTTGCAGTGATTATTGAAGTGAACGCGAAACTGTGTTCATTAAAATGTATTTTAAAAGATTAACTTTTGACAGCGAATTAAAGAGGAAACAGATTACGAGCAGCGAAATTTAGTTGCAACTTTAATCAATGACTTTTTAATAATTTTAATTTTCTGCAACTTTTTTTGCGAGTGAATTAAGAATGAAAAGTAAAAGTTTGTCAGACGTTGATCAATGTTTCGCTGCGAATGAAAAGTGAACTCTGTTTTGCTCTTAAAACTCGATATTTATTGAAAGTGATTTTCATTGAAATTAATTTTACTAAAAAGTAAGTATTCAATGTTATCTTTTGGTGATGGATTGCAGTTTAAAAATTTATTCTCTGTAATTCGACAGCGAATATAGAGTTCGAGAGGAAAATACATCACTCTAAAGATACTGAATAAACATTAAGAAACCATTAACATTTTCGTTCTGTGTAACGCTTTTTGACCGTTGGTCAGTTGCCTGTTCGCATCAATAAACTGTAATTTGTTTTCAAAACTTAATGTATTCGCAAAAATGGTATTACAAAATCAAAAAGAATATTTTTTAGTTGACCGATTGACCGCTGCCGACTTGTTCAGTGATCGATCGCTGCTTTTATTCGATTACGCGTTGTTTACCATCAATTGACTACAATTTGCTGCAAAGCTAATTGAACAGATTTCGTTTACGAATGCAAATGCGAATTGTATTGGCCATATTGAATTAAGGTAATTAACAATTGGCTAATTATTGAGCAAGTGTACGTTTTTTGAAGAAAGTGAGAATAAGTCGACGATTAATTTGAAATCACAATGTTGCACACAAATGTCGACTTGAATTTGAAAGGAAACGAGTGAAGTTGACTCGAATGCGATGTTTGAGTTTAAAATGAGTCTGCTTTTAGCAAAGCGTTCGCAATTGTCAAACAGTGAAACACTTATTAAAGCAGTTTTACGTGTAATTGATTACATTTTTGAGTGAATGCGTCGCTTGAATACAAATTGCACAGAGAGATGTTGCAAACACACGATGAATGTGTGTGTTTCTTCTTTGTTTTGGGAATTGATAGAAACGCTTTTATTTTCAAACTGAGTCCGTTTTTTACTTTCCTTTTTCATTGACGTTTCAAACGACGTTTGCGATGTTTCGACTTTATTTGCAGAGTCTCTGAAACCTAAGGAACTGTGCAATACAAGAAATTCGAGTAACAAATTATTTGTAATTTGTATCTGTAATGAAAGGCTTGCGTTTTCGTTCGTAATTGAAACTAAAAATTAAGTGTCTTCGCGAACGACAATCAGTGTCTGTGTTTCAATGATTGTCTATCGATTCGAGACGAATACAGAACAGTCTGAAAGTTGCTTGCAAACTTAACTTTACGCTTTTAACGTTTAATTGAAAATGTTTGCCACTCAAAAATCGACATTTAATTTGCAGTTTGAAATTTTCGTTTTTTGTTTCCGCAGTAATTAGTTTCAATTGAGTAATGAGTTGAAATTGCAAATGGACACATTTGCAGTGATACATTTTGAATTATTCATTGATCACTGAGACTAAATTTATCATCGACAGTTTTCATAAATTTTACGTCTGTATTCTTTCATCACTTACAGCGTGAATTTGAGTGTTGCGCTCAATTCGTGGCTTTTCTTAGTTTGCATTCATTTCGTGGATAAATGAGAGTCGAATTGTTAAACCGTGAATATTGTCGATAAATCAAATAACAGCATTCATTTCTTTGCTCTTTCCATCGTTCAAACTAAATTCGTTTCACATTTGCTTTTCTTCATTTTTGGCTGGCAATCAATGCGTCAATTATTTTCTTGTTTCCACTATTAAGCATCTTTGATACAACACTATTTCGTGTTTCGCCATTTTCTCAAATTTAATTTTCAACTTATACCGAAATAAGCTGTTTCGCGAAAAGTTGGCATCGCATTCATTGCATTCATTCATTGTTCGCTTTGCTGTGTATGTAATTTCCGAATAGTTAACAAAGTGTGTCTCACAATCTTTTTATTTCATGTGCTTTGCAGTCATGTAGATGTAACGAATGTAACGAATGCGGGCTTTTTTTACAGCGTGATTTCATTTCAACTTGTGAACAAGCAGTGAATGCAAATTACACTCGACGACAAACTACACTGCTTTAATTTAAATTACAGCATTATTTGTTCTTCAAATAGCAATGGCACGTTTTGTAAAATGTAAATGTAACGTTTCATGATTAATGAAAGCTATTGATATAGCAAAATCAAAATAAATCAACTAATTTAATTATCACAAAGTGACATTAACAGCGTTTTAAAGGTTGTTCTTGTTTTTATTGCACAACTGATGAATAACTTCGAGGTTCTAAGTTCTAACGTATTCTGGGTTCCGTACTCTTTTGATGCACATTCCAATCATTGTGAGTATTGCCATGGAAAAAGAAGAGTGCATAGTAGCAGTGTCGTCAGGAATATGTACGTTAAGTGTTAAATGATAATTAGAAGTGAACTTAAATTTGTTAATGGGTGAAACAATTTTAAACAAAAGACATGAAAGACATCTTTTAAATTTTAAACTAATTCCTTTAAATAGAAATATTAAGAAACTAAACGAGGCATTTGCAAAATGAGATGACACATTAATGGATCACGAAATTATATTCTTCGCAAATAAATTAATTATTGAATTGGCGATCACTTCAGCGTTATTCATTTGATAGCCACCACTGGTCAACATTACGATGGGTATGTTGCGTTGTTTAGCCACTGTGAATACGAACTCGTCTCTTTGTTTTACTCCCTGTTCAGTAAACGCAAGTAATTACATTAACAAATCAATGATATTGCATACTTCGGGTGAGATGTTGAGGGCTCCCAAAGGATCACCTCGCAAAATGTCGGTCCCGGCATTGTAAACAATAAAATCAGCACTGAATTCGTTTAATGCTTCGTTTAAGTGACTGCATAAATGAATGTAAAAGTTGCGTAAATGATTGAGTGACACTTACAAACGAAGTAATTGAAGATAATTTTCGTCTCCAGTGTAACTCTTAAGCACAATCATACGACTTATGCCTTCTTTCGCTACTTCATCACCAGGATAAATACTTCCATTAAACATATCCATAATATAAACTTTATTTCTGTCTTTTCGATTCATACTAAGCACGTCTCTCGCGTGTCCGTTGCCTTGATGAGCGTCCAAATCGACAATAATTACTTTCATATCGCTGTTCACATGTTTCCACAAATATTTAATACTCAGAGTAATGTCCGCGAAAAGACAGAAACCACCGGCAGACGTGGCTGAACAGTGGTGGAAGCCTCCGCCCAAATTGATCGCCCAGCCACGTTTAATTGCTACGAATCCAGCGAGAACAGTGCCAGCGGTCTGCCATCTCAAAGGAATTAAAAGATGTCGTCTGATGAGGCACATCGGTATCGCACACAACAATGCGACTTCAGTGGCGCGAATGATGGTAAATTTACATGAGTTGATTTTAGTTAAAAAGGTTTGCGGATGAACCAAACTTAGTTCGTCATCGTTAATTGGATGTGTGGGCGAAATAAATTTAATGCCACACTTCTTCCTTGAATTGATTAAACGAAAATGATCTTCCAAACGTTTTGCTATTTTCCCCCACTTTTTACAGTCAAACGCATGAAGGTTTTCCAATTTATAAAACGAAATGTCGTAGTTTGTGTTGAAAATAATATTACGAGTCATTTCTGATGTTTCGAATTGATGCAGCAAATGATTTGATTGGTAAGATGCACGACGTCTTTCGTTATCCGCAGTGATTGACGCACCATCTTTTTGCTCATTTTCTGAACTGTTTACATAATATTGTACTGCCTCGTATTAACCGACATGTCGATATAACCCGAAACACATCAACTTTTGTCGCTTATAATTCGAAGCATACCGACTCAGTTTCTGTCCAATTCAGTTTATAACGACATGTTAGTTAATGAGGGAGTACGGTATTAAGCAAACGAACACAACCGACAAGACGCGTACCTCATGTTTGGTTACGATAATTTATCAATGCTACAATGCACAGAGCGATTAAATTGATTGAGTTCCAAATTAAAAGTTTTCTAAATTTTGGATCCAAGTCTCCTGTTGAAATACATTTGTTTAATTTTTCGCAATTTAATATTCGCTTACCTAAACGATACCAATACAACAGTGTTACTGTTGAACCTGCGTACGAACCAATAACTATGAGTGCCACTAAATTAATGGCACTAAATTTCACAAATATTAACGTAACGATCGTTCCAACGATCAGAAGTCCACAGGCGGCCAACAAACCGAGATTTATTAGTCGATCCTGAAAACGAATTCCATTCAAATCTGTGCAACAATGTTTGAAAATGAATGTGAACTGAACACGCGATGAGATCAAAGTGTGACAAACTGTGACAACATTACATTCAACTCGTTCATCGATTGATAATCATATGATTTTTGTTTACGTAATTCAATGGGCGTTTTGCTGCGTTCGTCGCTACTTTTCGCAATCTCAAGAAACTCAGTACTTTCGTTTCTTCAGTGCCAATCTCATAAAATGCTTTAAGTTTTATTGAAAAACTAATCGGAATGCCAGATAAGCTGACTGCGTTCACAAGTATCCCAAGGAAAAGATGAACGAGATGGAAGTGCAAAATCACGACTCACTCTGTTTCGTAATGTTTCACCAAATAAAGGCCGATCATTGACAGAAGATGTACTCGGAAAACGATATAACGGTTCTTCTTCATTAATACTGGCAGTGTGCGACTCGTTTGCTTGCGACATTAATACAGTAATCGCTGTTTAACTGACACTGTTAACTTCCACGAAAACATGACAACTGACGCACAGCGCCACCGTTAGTTTTGCTACATTTCACCGCTTTCTTCAAATTGTGCGAAAAATTAAGTGTTCAATAATTAGCCACTTTGAAATCGTAATTATTATTTGTGTTGTAGCTAATTGTAATCAAATATTTAACTTGAGTCTTAATTGTGCGAAAAACAGCTTCGAATAGTTTAAAGGAAACGGTCATTGAGTTGATTCAGTGCAGTTGTATATTCAATTGTGCTGTTCAATTAAAATCGAAATTAAAAGTTTGCTTTGACATGTTTTCGATCAATTAGTGTTTAATTATGACACCGCTTCTATTATCTTTGATTACGGGGAATGAATGCTGGAATTTGGATCACTTGCTTTGTCTCTCCAATAAACTTCCATGAGTACTTTGTAAATTGCAGAATTTGATGCGGTCATCTCAGAGTTTCTTTACTCTGCTTTTGCATACGTTTCAGTTCTTTCTTCGATAACTTTTATGTGAAATCTCAAAAATAACTTTTGCTCAAAAGTCAATCGCGCGGTTCTCTGCTAAGCAGTGACAGTAAATTTGAAATCTTTATCAATTGTGCAGCCACAGTGTGGAACATTAAGTTGTGTGAATTTCCATCAATTTAAAGATTAATTTTAGTGAGTGTAAAGTGTGATGCGGATCAACATAACAGCTTGCAGGTATCTTTCGTTGTGTTCCATTTCAGTAAAATGAACAACAATCGTTGAATCGATGGGTAAAGTCTTTGTAAATTCAATCGATTGAATTGTTTTTCATTGAAAGCAATTTATTGAAATATATTTAAATTCAATCACTTTTAGTTTAAATGCACGCTGTTTCTTGCGATGAAATTTTGTTGCTTTTTAAAGTTGATATTTGTTGTCATCGGAACTGCATTTCAGTCACATAAAGAGGATCGCATGAAAGTTGAGACAAAGATGAATGTTGCTCGAATGTTTCAAGTCGATTGAGTTTTAAGCAAAATTTTTGTCGAATATAAATTGCGAGCGTCTTTTGTTAACGTTGCGAAGTGTTTGCATTCATTTTTGCAAACAAATGTCGTTTTGTTACTCAGTTTTTTATGCAAATTATAGCGACATTTCAATCTATTCGATAGAAGTTTAGTTTTTGTGCATTTCGTGTATGTATCTTTTCGTGTCTCATTTCTATTCTCAATTTTCTATTCGCCGCGAATTCATTGTTTGTATTTGTTATGCATTACTTTTACGTTCGAAATGTGCAACGCAAGAATTGAGTTGCGATTCTATTCACGCTTCGCAATTCGTTATTCGAGGTCTGTGTGAATATCGATGCATTCACCGTTTTTTATTCTAAATTTATTATTTATTATAATTTTTTCTGATCTCGCATTGAAAGTAAAGTATAAATAAACAACAATTTTTTGTTACAAATGTGACGACGAAATGGCGATCAGGATGAATGTTGATATGCAGAAACTGTTCAAACCCGTGTTGCGAACGCAGTCATTCCTTTGACGTGAAATTCGTTATATTCCTGTCAAATACAAAACGAATGCATTTACAAAGGCAGAACACATGTAAAATGTATGCAAATTACGAGCGATCGTCGCAATCGATAAGCAAACAAAATGCACTTTTTCATTCATTCTTATCTCATTCACTGAATTATTGCTGCGAAACAAATCATCAATTCATGCATAACGTGTATCTGATTATCCACACTGTATGATAACTGCTTTTTTGTTGCTCTTTTGCTATTATCTGCAGAAACATTTTCGTGCAAAAACTGTGCAATCGGCACTTGCAAATCAATGCAAATTTCACTTTTCTTGACTTTCATTTTTAAATTCATTGTTTGTTAACTTTAAACTCCATTTTGCGTTTTTATTAAACGAAGTTTGTGAAATCGAGATCGAAGGCATTGGTTTACGATTAATTTTGCAACATTTAACGTGTCACAAAAATGGAGACGTTTTCTTTTCATTTAATACGTTGCTTAAATGAAGCTTATAAGAAGCAAATTGTGTGCTATCAGTAGTAAGGAGATAAAAAAAGTAGCACATTCTTGTTCACACTCTGTTGAAGTGTTGATTTAAACTCGTCACTTAATTAAAACGAAACTGCACGAAGTAACAAAGTTGCATCGCAGTTGCATACTGAATTTGTGCAAAAAATCGCACGTAATTATAACTGTTAATTAAGAGTCATTGCGATAAATTATGTAAAGCGTGCATTTATTTGCATAAAATTATTGTGCCGAAAATAAGATTAATTGCGAGCAATAATATTTTCACTCCAATTTCGCACTCAGATTTTGCAAATTATTGCATATTCTCGTGATTTTGCTGCAATCGCCGAGATTAACATTAAAAACACTTGGGAATCATTCGTTCGAAATGTTGGTTAAGCCGTTACTTTAGAAAAGTTCGCTTCCACTTTTAATCTGATTAATTCGTTTCATGCAAAATGTCTCCACATTTGTCACTCTCACTGTCCGATCGACTAAATGCTCGCTGAATGTGTTTCGGTGCGACAATGGCATCTGAAAGTTGTTGGATGAGTGGAGTTCAAAGTTGAAGAGATCATTATCGAAAAGATGTTCGAGAAAAGTGAATTCGTTGCATTCATTCGATTTGCAGTTAAAAGGCGAAATTTTTGTGCACTTGTGTGTGTGTTGAAAGCAAAATGAAACGAAGTGAATGAACATTGCTTCGTTTCAATTGCAGAACAGATTTCAACTTAATTAAGACAAGCAAAATTCGATTAATTTTCATGTGAAACGTACTCTTTTCTATTTTGCAAAGTGAAACGCATTTTGTTTGACAAAATTAGTGAAAATGGAATGAAAAGCAAAAGTGAACTGAAAACGAATGAAATAAAGTGCAACGAAATAAATGCGAGTCCATTGAAAAGGCATACAAATTGTAACCGCAAAATGCGGCGATTCGGCGACAAAATTAATTAACTTCTAAATTAAAGTAGACATGAAGTGAAGTGTATTCAGTGTTACAAACAATCGTTTGAAATTAAACTTTATTCATTTGCATTCAAAGTTCGCAGCGAATTTATTCTTTATTTTGTCGCCGAATGCGAAGAAATCGTGCAAATGTTCAAAATGCGACCACAACAATGATTGTGATTTGAGAATAGCGTTAACATGCTTCGTGAATGCAATGCAATAGCGTGAATGAAAACAGAGAATAGAGACGAATGCGAATATAGCGAATACTTATCCTTACGTCGTCCGATGAATGATTGAAGTCAATTGAATGCGTGCTTCGCTGCTGTGGAACGCAATAAATCTGCAATTCAATCGACAACAATAAAACGAGGACATTGCGTCGATACATGTCAACAGTAAATTAATTGTAAATCACTCACTGAGCTGTTGTCCATTGATTTAATCATAATATCGGCGCCGTCACACATTTCGGACAAATCTTTGTAATTCGCGTTTAAACGTTGAGCAAACATGTATTCCGTTAATTCCGGAGATGAATCTGAACACAAATGCTGCTTTCAATCATTGATACGTACAATATGTCTCTTTTGTTTGTGTTTATTTGTGTTTCCGTCTCACAATTATGTCACACACTAATTGACGACAGTTATTCGCGTCATGCTTGTTAATTAAAATGATTGTCTATAATTGAGAATGCGAATCGCTTTTCTAAAAGTGGCAGAGTGTTGTCTTTGCAGCAAAACTCACCAGAATGTTTTGAGAGTGGAATTATATCCGGACTTTTCGAGTTTACGAATGTTGTGCAAACTTTTCTGTTGCAAAAGAATGAGACAATTGAGTTGCGGCGCACATTACTGCGAACGATAATTAATATTCGATAGACGTAATTAAAAATGAGAAATGATAACGAGTGTTGGCAAAACATGAAAAGAATGGTAATAATGACATTAATTAGTGAAATGTGAGCAAAGAAAAAGTGAATGCGAAACGGGAATAATAAAGCAATTTTTGGTGCAGTCTTACGAATCACTAATTTTTTCATCGGAAATCCTTTTCCTCATTACTCTCGACTGTTGTCTTCTTTTCAATTGAATTTTGGTGTATAAAAGCAGCATCACAAGAAGCGCAGCGATTATTATGGCAACGCTTGCTGCGTACACCAGCTTCGATTGACTTCTTTTTTCGGTGTTGTTTTCTTCTGCAGTTTTCAATGCGAGAAATGTTTGTTAAGTCCATACTTTCTGGTTACATTTGTTTATTGTTTTGCTTGTCACACATAAAGCGAAACGCAACGCAAAGCAATGCCAGTAATGGACGCATTCAATGAATGAACGTTGCAGAATGGAATGAGGCAAACAAAAAGAGACTCGGCAAATAAAGTAGCAAAAAACGTGACGCAAAATAAGGAAAACGAAGAGAAACAAAAGAGAAAAGCGAATGACAAAAGGATGCGAATCGAAATGAAAAGAGATGAGACGTTACATGTTGCGAAACGGAGGCAAACGAAACTCAGATAATTTAATTACTGTGCACCGTTTTTTATGTGTGTCGAACAAAAAATAATGCGAAACGCGCACAAACCGACCTGAGCTAGATGTGATCGCAGCGGATGTGTGAGCCTTTAATCGCACTCTGGCACTACTCGTGCCTTTAATGTTCGAAGAGTACACTTGAAATACGAACTCAGTCGACGGCTGCAACTGATTCACTGAGAAGGACGGACTCGAATTTGTTACGTTGTGTATCAACACTTGACCGTTGCTTTCTTCGCGATACACTTCCACATGAAATATCTGCTGCAATCCCCCATCATATCCAGCATCACACGCAATGCTAATTGAATTCACGCTAGTTTCGTGCACTTCGCAATTTTTCACTCCTTCAGGACTTCCTTTCGTTGATCGTTGAGTTGTACGTTTTTAAAATGTCACAAAAGATGAGCGACCAATTGATGCGAACTACACTCACCTGCAGGTATCACACTGAATAAACACGCTTGTGTCTGTTGACCAGCTGCATTCTCGGCCCAACAGCGCAACACTCCGTAATCGAAGCGTGTGAACGCAGTAAATAACAGCGAACTTCGCAGTCCTTTACTATTTACAGGATACTTCTGGTTTAGCAAAAGTTTAGTGTCGTTTATTGTCCAGAAATACGTTAAATCTGTCGGATAAGCGTCCACATCGCAAAGAACTCTCGCTGTTTCGCGTAATCCTATTCCATACACAAACTTTTGATTTGCTTTACAAATGGGACGATCTTTTCCATTGTTTCCGTGTTCATTACAAATGAAAATGAAAATTATTTGCACACATTAATTAAGGTTTACTTGAGTGATGAGTAATGCAAATTGCGAATTCATTTAACGAGTACTTACAGTAACTTTTGAGATGATAAGGTTCGCTTTCTCCTTTTCCGATTATGTTGCGAGTGGAACACTGATAATTTCCGCTCTGTTCTCTCTGCATCGAGTGAATGTAAAGCTTCGAATTATTTATTTCGATTCCTACAATTGATCGAACGAAGGGATTCAATGTGAATAACGGTAAATATTGCATCGACTGCACTTTCAACATTTATGCTCTGCGTTGCTATCAACCTAAGTTTACCTTTGTGCAGGTCGTTGGTTAAAAGGTGGCCATTACGCGACCAAATGTATTCAGTAACATTTGGTTTCGCATTTACACGGCAATCGAAATGTATTCGATCGTTTTCCTTTACAAATTCAATGTTATTTTCGGTTCTGAGCAGTAACTTCACAATCGGTGCGTCTGTGATTGAAACATTGTAAACATTGGCAACGCAAATGCAAAATTACAGTAAACGTCCAAATAAATGTGATCATCTAAATGACTCTCCTTTAAGCGAATATTTTCTGCTCTGCACACAATTTGTACGCCGTTGTCTTCAATTTCAGGCAAATAAGTCAATATGCTCGTCGTTTTGTTTCCATTTTCAGATATTGTTTCTCTGTTTGATTAAAAAACAAAAAATTGAACATCTTTGTACCCTTTTCTGGAAACGTGTCGTGTTATACAGAAACAAGCAAATCGCAAATTTTTTGTTTCGCAGTCAGATATATACACATGCACACAAATCTTGCCTTTCATTTCGAGAAGTGATGTTGAATGCAACGTTTTTACTTTTAATACACGAAAAGCGAACGCAAAAGTGAATCAATCAACGATTCGCATCTCAAGCGAACGTTGCAACATCGCTATTGCAATGCTGTTTTGCTTGTCAATTTGTTGAGCCTTAGCACGGCGATCGCTGATCAATACATCACCGTTTCTATTTTAACTGTTAAACACTGTGTTTCTGAACGAGAAAGGAAACAAAAAGTTGTTACTAAATCAATGAATTCTCGTTGCAATCTTAGAGATGTCTTAAAAAGCAATCACTCAAATATTATTTCAGCGAAAAGAAAAGCAGACATAGACTCGTAGACTTGTGTTTACATCTAAAAGTGCACTTCGATTCTCAATCGTGCATATATATGTATTTCGACGAAAAATAAAATATCACTTCATTGCAAGTAACGGAAATGTAAAGATCTCTCATCTTTGCGAACTACTTCTGCACTTCACATGAACCAATAGAAATATGACTTTCAAACGGAAATTGAATGTTTTCTGTCTTTCGTTTTTGTTTCCAGAATAACTGTTTCTGTTCTTCTACACAGTACTGCACGTATTCTATTTCATTCCTTCTTAGTTATGTTCCACAGTGCTTATTAAACACTAAACCTCTAAATGGTGACCGAAGCACGTATTCCATTTTGCCCGAAGCTTTCTTTTATTCCAACTTTCCAGTATACACTGTATATGCTTTTGCATTCATTTTTTCACTATTGCAGACTCATGTTTATAAAATCCTTGCAGTGGATTGCGTGGTGCAAAAAGATGCCATTTATCTTCGCAACTTTTTTGAAAGTCGTAAAAAATTGACTGAATCAAAGGATGTACAATAAAAATGATAGAAAGATAAATAAATTCGCTTATTTCAAAGGAGACTGTGAGATACAGAGAATTGATTGCATTGTAATCTGTGTTTTCGAATGTTTCACACAAATTGTGAAATATATCAGTTGTCGTTTTTATTTTATTACAAAATGACGTGAAACTTTCTTCGTTCACTTATATTCTTTGAAAACAAATTAATTCCGAAACTGTTCGTGTCCGATTACAGAATTTCATATTGGCTTTCACTGTTTTTTGAATTTGAGACGAACGTTTCTTTTTTACATTCTTGTCCATGTCACTGTCTGTCTGCTCCCAAACTTATGTTTCAAAGTTCAAAGTGCCATTTATAGAAAGCAGTCTAAATTCGCTGCGAAGCATCTTCACTAGCCAACATAAGTCGCCAAAGTTACAATGCATCGTTCTAATAATTGAATTATTGTATTTTCGTCTTTTATTTGCTTACAAATTATAATTAAGTATTTCAAGTTCATTAGCCATGACTGATTAAACTCAATATGTATTCATTGAATTTTATTCATTAATTATTTATTTATGACACACGTGTTAATGTGATGTGTTGTACCCGATGTTCAATGAACGTTGTTTATGACGACTTTTTGTGTGATATTTGGTGAAAAGTAAAATTCATTTCATGGAATTTTTGCACTTAAATTGTGTGATACATCATGAGTTTGCTTCTCACTTGAAGCATTTGTTATTAATTAATATGATAACAGTGATTATCGATTCACACACAAGTAACATTAACGCAGATTATCGTTTATATTATTTGCAAATTTATGCAAAATGCAAACATTTACTAAAAAATTGGAATAATATAATTTGAAAAATGATTTTCATTTGTTTTGCTCATTAAACGGGCGAACATTAGAAAAGTTTTGCATTGAATTGATCGTTGTTTGTAGAATAAGGAATTTTAGTGATATTTGCGCACTTATTTTTCGAAGTTTAATAATAATTCGTGTCTGATATGAATGTGTGTTTGCATGCATCGTTTGTTGCGTTGATAAATGGCCATATTTTGATCTCTTTTTTAATATTTCGCTGGCAGACTCATTTCTAAATGAGCATTTCGCAGACGTATTCAAATTCATTTTGGAGACTAATTATTGCATTAAAAATAATGCAGAGACACCGATTTTGCTGTTCTCGTTCGACTGTTGAACACAATTATTTTATGAATAATTGAGTTGTGCACAGAAGCGAATGCATACGTTGAGAACATTCTTTTCGCGAGCGATCAATAATATTCAATACATAATAAAGTAACTCAAACTAAACTTTACATTTCCTTTCAGTTGCCTTTCACGTTCTTCTGGTGAACATTTATAAAAATTCATAAACGTTATTCGAATTGCGATTTTGTTTGTTTCCGAATAGAAATTCTCGTTTCTCGGAAATTAGCCTCGCAAAGTTATGAGAAATGAAAGTGGAAAAAAGCAAAATATAAATATATGAATTTTTATAAGTTTTTAAAAGTTTTGCGATCGCGACTCTTTGAAAGCCATTAACTTTTCAAAAAGCTATTCGTGTGTCGAAACTAACGAATACTCGAATCGCTTTTTCTCACTGCAATCACTTGAATTATTAACCTTAATTTTAGTGCAAACATTGGATTTGATATTTCTTTCGAAATCCGTTTTTGACGTGTTCACAATCAGCTTTCGTAACAAATGGATTCGGTTCGTTTTTCGATCGCTGCATTCGATTGTTGTGTTGTTTAATTAAAAAGCGCAAAACGACGCAAACAATGATTCCATTCAATGGTGAATGCTTAAAATAAAGTTTTACAAAAAAGTTGCGATAGTTTTAGAGAAGAATGAAATGTGTCGATGAAAAAAACGGGTAAAATTTGTGAGAAAGTGATTTATGGTCTATTTTCACGTCAAAAGTGGCCTTTCATTTAAAATTACGTTTTCGAGAGACGTTCTAAAGACGCGAAGAAATCTGCTGACATTTTCGGAACTCAATTTTTTGAGCGAACGTTTTTTTTCACGAGTCGAGTCGCTAAAATACAGTGCATTATTGATTACTGCAAAAGACAAATGGTTTGTTATACTTTCTTTGCTTTGTGCAGTCTTCAAATACATTAAATCTATAATAAAGCGTCGAACAAATAAAGCAAAAACCTAAAACCAAAAAATCATATTTCGTTCATCATATTTTTGATGGCGAATTGCTTCTTGAATCGCGATTTCAGCGGAAAACAAACTCACACAAACAAAACCGCGGTCACACATCCGACTGCTTCTGAGACATTTATTCCTGTGTAAAGCAGATGTGAACACTTCTGCAATGCAACTTTTCAAATTTATTATATTTCAAATGGCTTTTAACGCAACTCAGCAATTGCAGTGTGCACACTGTTGCGAAATACGAGCGTGTCTCAAGTCCAGTGAAAACTGGCGATGCAATGTATGCTTTTCAATGTAAATATTTGCAGTCGCATTTGTTTGTCGAATATTTGAAATGGAAGTTGAGAAGTGAAGAAGTTTTCTGTTGTGTTGCGTACTTTGCCAGTTTTCTTTGCAACAAACGTTTACACGTGTACTTCGATGTTTGCTTTCTCTGAGTTTCGTTTTTCTTTGAAAAGTGTGCGAAAAGCGAAGCGAAGAAAAAGTTTGCTTTTCTTCTTTGATTAAAGAAATGTGAACGCAACGCAAACGAAAAAAGCGATCGCAAAAGAAAAAGGAACGAACCGTGATTCCATTAATTTCTCTCTGCCTTTAATCCAAGTCAATACTGCGGGTGGACGCGAACCGAACGAACGACAAATTAGATCCATACTCTTGCCAGCGACGAACGATTTGCCTGTTCTCTCGATTGCGACCGTTAACGGCTTCACTGCGAACACAAGCAATCATTACCAGAAAACCAGAAACGTTTTCCCGCTTCAATTTACAGGCAAAATGTATTTGTAACGTTGAACGTTTACATTAATGAATGCTTTGTTCACTTTCCACAAAAATGGCCTCAATTTCAGAAGTTTCAGAACGAACATTGCTGAAGTTTAGTAAACGAGACTCGATTCAATGTTATTTATGTAAATGGCGAACAAAGCGAATATATAATGGTTATGAATATGATTATGCATTACGTAACTTACGATACATATCAATGATGAGCGTCGTGTTCACCGCGAAGGGATACAAGTGATGCATCGCTTCGCAGACGAGGACGGCTTCCAAGTAATCTCTGTTTATCGACTGCAAGTTTAAAGCGTTGCTGGTTGTCCTGTTGGTCAGGTCGTGTGTGAATTCTCCGTCGATTAAGTGCCCGTTTTGATACCATTTTAGCGACGGCAGCGGATTGCCTGTTTTTTGAGATACACAAAATAGTGTAACCAATGAAAATAACGACACTTATTGTCAATATTGTTTCTTTTCGGCACAATGTGACATTTATTAAATGTGTCAACGAATTTACTTACCGCCAAAAGCTAAGCATATCAACTTGACGCTCGATCCTTCGTCGATCGCCATTGTTTTTCCTTCCAAAATATTGCCGTTCTCGTCACTGATGAGAACACTTTTCGGCGGTGCTTTTCAGAAAGCAATCATAAGATTAGCGAAAGTTAAACACTTCGCTACTGCAACTTATATTTATCGCGTAATTTGATTATGTCTTTTTCACTGTAATTATACACATTAAACTTTCATTTTAAAAAATATCTCGTTGTAGTCTTGTGTATAATTTAATTAGGTGAACATTGTCTCTGTTTTAATTGCAATGTGCGTCGCATGTTTTGATTAATTGAAAAACGTTATTTAAAAGTGTGCATTTGAAAATAATTAAATCGCAACAAATTGGCTCGCTTGCTTTGTTGCAAGTCGACTCGCAATATTTTCATTTATTATTGCATTCACATGCTTGATAATAAAAGTAAATTGATGTGTCGTAAAGTTGACGCCGTTAAACAAAAAAATGCAACATTCGAACGACGCAATAGACGTGATAAGTTATTTGGGTATTTATTATGGTGAGATTCGCGATTAATACATTTTCATTTCTGCAAATCTCGGTGTTCTTTTTTGACTAAAAATCAATAATAGATTGCTTTACGTCAAATACATTACATGTACATTTACGAACAATTTTTTCTTGCCTGCATTTGAAAGCTTTTTGAAGTTTGTGTTAATTTCAGTACATTCGATGTATTTTCGCAGTCGCGATTTTGATTCGATTAATGTTGTCAATTGAGAGCTGTCATAATTTGAAACAATTATAGAATGCTGCGATCGACTTCATCTATTTTCATAAATACATGTGTTTGCATTTCCGATTTCCGTTCTATTCAATTACCGGTGATTACGAGTAATGACTGCTCATTTGTGTCGAACGTCAACTTTGTAAAAAGCAATGATAACAGAAACTCATAAGTCACATGAAATGAAACATTCATATCTGTGGATGCATTATTTGTATTCCGGAAGTTTCGGTGAACTGAGGCGACCAAAATTGAACATAGTTCACCGTTCTCCTCAGATTGTTTGATTGTTTGTGTATACGCAACGGTGTTATCGGCTGTTTCTCATGTTGCGCTTTATACATCTGTTTTTAATCCGTTCTTCAATGGAACGACGATAAAACAGAAAATAAACGACAAATGAGACCTATTTTTGTTGTGTTACGGCGAAAATGATGTGTAATTAATTACAGCGAAACGCAAATTATAGCTACTAATGAGTTGCGATGTTAAGTCGCATAAATTTAATTGTATCCGTTGGTCATGGATGCGGTCGGTCGACGATCAGTGATCAGTGAAACGCACATCACTTTATTGCGTTACTGTGAGCTCATCTAACGATGGCTGCTATTTTGAACGCGTGCAGCAACTCAGTGTGTGCTTTCCTCTGTTTCCTTGCTTGCAAGCTAAGTCTTTGGAAAAATATTATTTTTGAAAATAAAAGATTTTTAAAGTATAGCGAAACAAACTGAGGAAGAAAAGAAGAGCAATCTTATCGTTTTCGGAAAAAAATTGAGTTAAAATTGAATTATCGCAGAAAAGAGGCAAAATGTTTGATGCACGTTAAGTGACAGTTAATCGCTTTTAATTTGTTGTGTTTTCGCGAATGTGAACTTAGATAATTGAATGTGTGTTACTGCGAATGTAATTAATTAGCGGCCGAAATGTGCTGCTATACTCACAAATGACGATCAATTTAACGGTTGTGGTCGATGTGCGGCTGCGGCGAAAATCAACGCGGCATTTGTATTCACCGAAATCGTCCGCGTTCACTGAACTCAGCGTCAGATACGCTGGATTCGTAGACGTGTCGAAATAAGCGCGACTCGAGATTGCATCGAAAACGGCGAAATGTCTTCCGTCTCCCAAAAGACCGCTGCGTGCGTCGAAACTGTATATCGGACCTCCTTTCACACCTTCCTTGTACCAGAGAACCAAACGAATCGAGTCTTCGTTGACCGCCGGTGTAACGTTGCACGGCAATCGAACCATTTCGCCGATGATTGCGCTGATTTCGATGCTTTCTGCGACAAACAAATATATCACTGAACATATAATACATAAATATTTATATTCGTTTGTCGGCGATTATTAATTGCAGTGGTGTGTGAAAAATGAAAAAAGTGTTTGCGTGCTTGATTTTGAATATTTATACATAACAGCATTCAGAATGTGAATATTTGCGCCTTTTCAATATGACACAAGTTGCATATTTATAAAATATTTGCTTTCTCTCCAACTTTGTTTTCTCGTTGCTTTTGCGTCTGTTTCGCTGGCTATTCACAAATTCCACAAAAACTTAGTTTATTTGCTACAAAAGAATAATTCGTGAAATTGAGTTTGGGTTTATGTAAATTGAAACATTGCAATTTAATATTCATTATGAACGACTATAGATACAAAGTCTGGTGAAATTAATAAATATGAAATGAAATTTCGTTTTCCGTAATTGAAATGTTAGTCGTGCTCGATTATATTTCATGCATTACGTTGATTCAAATTCGCATTCTCGGGATTGAAATGTACACTTTCGCTCAAATTTATGGTCAATATCTAATCCGCAATATCTTTCGCAGTGACTTCAAGTGATTGATTAATTTGGATAACAGAATAATTATGAGCGAAAGTGTACACAAAAAAGTTGTACTTACGTGCGAATCCTGTGTAACTGGTGATGAAAGCAATTATAAATGCGATCGCAATCACATTGAAATCCATACAATTACATTGAAGATTGTGGATTGCATTTCATTTTCAGTGGTAATCAAACGTTTGTGTTCGCATTGATTGTCTCTGTGATTGCAATTTATTATTAAAGCACACAATTTAATATTTAAATTAAGATTATTGCCTAAACATGAGTTTGTTGTCAGTGCGTTCGAGAATTACGTTTGCGATGTGTTTTTTACGCATCTCTGAATGCGTATAATGGCTTAACGTGAAAACATTGTCCAATAATCGAATTACTTTTCACTCTCCATATTTATTGCTTTTTATAATCTAATTTGTAATGCATATTCGTTTCTTAGTGTTGTGCAGCATTCATTGCGCTGCGAATCTTATTTCACGTGAATTATTGCAGCGCACTGTTTAGCGAATGAAAAATTGTGGCACGTCGAGCATCGTTCGTTAAATAATTAATCTCGACTCTTCAATCTTTTACGAAATATTTTCGAAAACATATTTTCACACTGCGACTTATTAAAACATGAATTGTTAATACTCATTTTCGCTTGAGATCAATCGATGCAAAAAACAAAATACAAATTTTGTAAAACGAAGGAGCGAATAGATCGCGATAGAATACAATTTTTGATTACACTTTTTAAAAAATAACACGAGAAATATTAAAACTGCTTTTAGTTTTATGCTTAATTTATAATTCTCGAAAGTGTAATACATTGCATCCGTTGTCGAAATGAGTGAAAATGAGTTTGTTTTTTTACGATCAAAATGTTGGAAATGGAAATGATTATAAGCGATGAAATTGTCACATTTGTTACTGCACACAATTGTATTTTTGTTTGCTCGAAAAGTGAAAAGAGGCTAATTTGATACATAAACAGCAATATCGAATGGTGAGGCAACAACGGCAACACTGATTTCTATTTGTCGTTCTGTTGGCGTTGTTTTTACCAGTTTCAAGGAATAACGCGAATAATGGAGAGCAAACTCCTTAATAGTCGCAATTGCCGTTTTTTAGCTTTGTAAACACATTTAAAAAGAGTGTGAAAAATCATTTAAAAGTGTTTCGCGTTTTAAAAACGATTGTTGTCAAAGAAACGCCGACGAATATACATTCGAAGACAATCTTTTCACTTAAAAAATGAGACGTGAGCGATCTTCGTCTCTTGTTTCTGTTCATCTTGTGCCGCCTTTTGTCTTTTCGACGCTTTCTTTAAAACGTGAAATGCTTTTCGCGAAAAAAGCGTTTTTCGAGTTTGGAAGTGCTTACAATGCGAAACAATCGCGTAAATATTGACGAACCAATCGTACACAAACGTAAACTGCATCCTGATGGATACAAAATGCGCAAGAAATTAATTTTCAACTGACGTTTTCGTTTCTCTTTCGTTCGATTCACTGCTCAACACTTGTTAACCATTAAAATGGCGAGAACTGAAAATTTATTACATTTTCTGAAATGTCGTTTGCGAAGAAAACGTTTTCTTTCAAATGTCTCTCGTTTTTGTTTTTGCAGTTTGTGTCGAAAATGTGATGCAATTGATGGAATATGCGGTGTTTTGCAGTGAGAGACAAAAGTTTCATAATTTAACAACGCTTTGCTGTCAAGCACATAAAGCGTGCAAATTCGTTTAATCAACAAAACTTTTCGCGTTTGCAAATATGAGAAAAAAGCTGCAAATGTGAAAACAGTTTCCTTTGCAAATATAACTTTTGTAATCATTCGCTTCAATTATAATTGTTTTTTCTGTGCGTTTTATGCAATTACGTTGGTTGAGAGAAAAAACATGCGAAAATATTGAATTCGAATTACGATTGCGAGAATTCATAGCCTACTTTCGCTCGCAATTAATTACCCGTTAAAATCGATGCATTTTTTCATATTTGAGCTTCATTTTCGTTGTTTAATTTGTGAAAATAGTTTTCCGAAACATTAATCACAACAACAGTAGTAATAAGTCTTTTCATTTCAATTCGAAATGCAATTTTCTTGTTTCAATTCTCGCTAACAACGTTACTGCGTTTATTGACTCGCATTTCAATAGCGACTCTTCAAGCAATTGCGAATGCAAAGATCGAGTTCAATGAAAAATTGGAATATTTTCGAATGTATAGCGAAATTGAATGCCTTGCTAAAGTGCACTCGCTCTCTTCGCATGCATTTATAATACCAAATTATTCGTCACAGAAAAGTTAATTGAGATTACATTAAGTTTGCAATGCAACTGCAACACAATTCATCATTCATTTCTTTTTTATGCTCGTTTAAGTATCTCAGTATCTTTAATGAGATTCTAATACAAGTAATGAGTTACAAAGACGTAATTAATTAGCTGCTTGTTGCATTGGCAGTGGTTTTTCTGATTTTTATTTTGCAATGCGTTAAACGTATTAAATTGCAATTAAAATGAATTGCAAAAAGAAAGACTCGAATGTCGTCGATATTTTTCTTTCATTTTTCTTTTTTTGTTTTGCAATCGAATGTTTTCTTTTTACTGAAATCGAATCGATTGTTTTCGCGACTCGAACACATTATAAAACATTCACTAAATGATTACTGTGTTGCATATGTTGCACTGTTGTTGTGTTTCGTGTGTTATGCGCGCCAATGTGTAACACACACAACACATGCATACACACATACACATTATGTATATCATTTCATTTCATTCACCGTTTCGCTTGAATTCAATGAATTCGAAATCTTCGCAAAAATGCTTTTCGCGTTTCGCAATAAATCGATGAGAAAATAATGCAATTGTGAAACGTTCACGCATTTATATGTGTAAATTTGAAGTAAAACAGACGACGAATTGTTAAGCAAAGAATGGCAATAAGTAATTTAGACTCGTTTTGTGATTGCGTTATTCAACTCATTCATTGTACGCGAACAATGTTGTTGATCAATTGCAATGCACACTTTGCAAAGATTCGGCGATCACTCGACATTCGATTGAGTTGGACTCTGTTCGCTGTTTAATACAACTAAGCACGATTCGAGGTTAATTATGACGATTACTTTATATTTGTTAACATTGTTGAACGATTAATGCAAATGCAAAGGCAGTTGAAGCAGTGTTTGCTAACGAATAACAATGTTATTTCATTCATCGAACGGATCATTAAAAAAGAAAACGGTCGCAAATTCGCTGTTGCAACTGGAAAGCGAAACTAATTGACAGCCGTTGCAATCGTTTGCATCTTCTTTTTACATCTCATAAAATTTAAGAGCAAAAAAGTTTGACTGCTGTCCGCGAATATTAAATTTGCTGCTTTCTTTCATTTTATCGAAAAATGCAAATATTATTGGTGTGCACAGCGATTACAGCTTCTTTGTTGGATGCTGTTCAAATTAAACGGTAAACACAGCGTTCGTTGATTGCCGAACGAACAATGAAAACTTTTTAAACGCACAAAAATTGGACAATTTAACGAGTAACGCAATTACAGCAAAAAAGAGTTAAAATACATGCTTTTAAGAAAAGATTATACTTTACCGACGATTTTCGTCTATTTTTACAAAAATTGGATTCGAAAAAAGCACAGTGGGTGAATGAAGCTGAAGAGGCGATTGAAAATTATCGAAAATCTCGAGAAACAAAAGTAGACTGGAATTATATACGATTTATAATAAGTGTTCACGTCTGTTTGCTTTCGTCGAAAAAGCGATGAAAAGTTTGAAGTGTTCTTTAAAACGACGACGTTTGAAGAGTGCGAAAAAATGCATCGCGATTCGCAGACATCAAATGCATCGTTCGAATTGTGCAACGCATGCACACAGCTAGCTCACAATATGCGTTCGTCGAATGCGCGATTCCGGAGATGTGACATGTTCGCAACTCGTTCGCTTCGATTTTTTATTTATTATTCGACGTGTTTTACGAGAAAATCTTTTTATATGCATTTTAAAAGCTTTTTAGCAAAAGTCGTCTGAAGAAGAAAGAAATACACATTTCCGCTGAAATGCTGTGTGTACATTATGGTAGATACTTTTCGGATATCTTTTATTCGTTCGATAAACTTTTCACTCTTTTCAATGATTCGAATGAAATGTAAACTTTTCAGCTTTTCGAATAGCAACACGAAGCGAATGCGAGTCTAGCTTTTTTGTGGACTTAACTGTGATCTGATTTATTTGCTGTTGCAATGCTGATCTCGATTCATCTACTTTTTTGAGTGCACCATAAATATTGTATTAATCTCGAGTTTATCTGATCAAAGTGAACCAATATTTTATGCATTTATCCCAGTGGTCATCATTACAGTTTCACGTTTGTTTCGAAATCTTTCTTTTGCATTCCAATGTCGCATTTGCGAAAATTCACATTTTCCATTTCACTCTGGTTTCATAGAAATCGTCGTTAGTCAATTTTGAAAGATATTTATTGAAAATTCATTTCAAATTAATTTTGTTGCTAACCAAATTCGACTGATGTTCAAATAATGTTTGCTTTAAATAAATTCCAATGAAGAAAGGAAACAAATGCTTGCAAACGTAATTTAATATTTAAAGTATAAAATAATTGCGACGACGAATTGCAACGCAATCATAATAAAACAAATTCGAAAACTCAATTAAAATGTCGCTGCATGAATATTTTGCGTGTTTATATTATTAAAAGCGTTGTCAATTCAAATTTGAACGATGTTTCCCTGAACATTTGCGTATTAATGAGATACTCGTCGATTTATGCGAATAATTTTTAATGAAACTGTGGATGACATTAAGTGAACCATAATTTCGAGTGCATCCAGTCTGTGTTACAATATTCGTTGGATTAAAGCTTGTTTATGTGAATACATGTATTAATTGGATTTCGGTGAATCTTTCTCCTCTTTTAAAACACTCTTCATATTATTGACAATTATTGTGAGATATAGTATGCACAATATGTCAATTTGTCTACATGTCTCGAAAGCGCATCACCAGAAAACATGCATTGAATTAGTTGAAGTGCACATGGAGCACATTGAACTTAAGCACTAGATCACTAATCCCATAGCTCAATGTTTCCTAAATGATTCTTGTGTTCTTTTTTCAACGTTGACACTTTTTCAATGAGACATTGAGTGAAAAGATATAATCCAATGCTTTTTGCATTCTGCTGAATACGAAGAAATACGAATTGCAAAAATTATTTACTTTTTGTGTTCCGTTTTCGATTAAGTGATTACTGATGAATGAATTGTGCAACCAAAGCAGCAAGTTATTCATATGCAGTAATTTGTGAGTCGCGAAAGCTGCTCATTTTGTTTCCCAGTTTGCTTTTGTATAATTGTGTCGAAAGCAGTGCGACGTACTCGTAAGTATCACAGTCTCCCTTTGAGCACATAGATCGCAATTGTTTGTGGTATTAAGATAGCAGTGTGACCTCAGATTGATTAACCTGCACCGCATTGAAGAGACAAGTCTAAAGAGTGCTATAAATTATGTTTCATTTCGGTGTGATAATCAGTGAAAAGAATGTTTCTGTGAATCGCTTGTAAGCCGCAAACAATCGATTGCTTTCTTCGCTTATTTTACACGTTTGCAATACATTTATATTTCGAATCACGAATTTTGTGAGGAAATGAGCACTTATCGACGAAAACACGAACAAACATTGTTTGCCATACAAAAGTTTGATCACGTCTGAACAGTGATGAAAAGTGTTTTTGAAACTTGCGATTCTTGAAATGAACAATTTCAAGTTTTTCTTTTCGCAACTTTAAGAATAGCAAAAAGGCAAAAATGTGACACGTTTAAACAAAAGGTTCAAAATAAATTGTTGTGTTAGTTCGCTCTGCGAACACTGTTTACAATTCGTAATTCAATTCTATTGCACTCACTGTGCGCTTTCTTCGTTTTCAAACGAAACAGATAAATATGTGACATATCTGCGGTGTGCAGTTACCACGCTGACCACTAATCATGTTTTCTGTGCATTCCTTTCTTGAATTTAAATGAAATGTGCACATAAATCTTTGCCTCATAAATATAAAAGCAATAATTCTGAGCGAATGCGACATAATTCGAAAATAAAAACGAATTTCTGAAAAGAGATCACATTAATATTTAATTGCAGAATTGAACGGAATTTGTCATTGAAGTGAAAAGTAATTGCGAATTGCGAGATCAAGCTGCGGATGTCATTGTTTACGCAGAGTGACAACACTTTATTTTCAAGTGCTTTACTTGTGATGCAGCGCGATTGAATGGAAAGCAGTGCAATTGGTCACTGCGACGAAGTTCATTGTTTACTGTTTGCGTTTGTTGACAGTTATTTAATGTTTCGTTTCGCTTGTCACCTTTTAATAGAACACAGTTTGCGCATACTTCACATGCACACTTTCCTCTGTTTTCCTGGTGAATTCAGAGATGCAAACACATTTTTGAATCGAAATTAAATGCGACGTTCTCTTTGAGTGCACTTCGAAGATACGATTGAAATATTCACTTTTTTAATATTCAATTTGAAAACGAAACGTTCGAGAATGAATTTCATTTAAAATGCGACTCTTTTTCTCAATTACAGTGTAATTCAATCACTGAAATCAGTGTTGCGAGTCTTGGTTCGAACTCACAATTATGCAAATGTTTGTTGAATGCAACAAATTTTTCGAACAGTTTTTTCACTTGCAAATTTAGTCTCATTTATTTAATTTTCATTTTTCGAGTGCATTTTTTCGGTTCTTTTTCGAAATGTAGTGTTGCTTCGCTTTGCGTCATTCTGCATTTCTGTTTTATCGTCTTGAAAGCGATTAAACGCGAAGTCGGCTAGTAAAGTATAATTACGCAACTGTTCCGCAAAAGTATTCGTCTTCTTTAATGTTCATTGTGCCTCTTATTCTAATTGCAGCACTTACGAGTTTGAATAAACTGTAATCCGCTTTAAATGTACCGATAACGATAAATAACAGTTCCTCGGTCGTGTTCATACAAAAAATATTTATTGAATCGCAATCATGGATTTTAAATTCACGTTATGATACAGTTTTTAGAAAAATGATTGTCGAACATTCGCTAACGATTGCTTGAGTTGCACTCAATAATTTATTTCAGTCAACAATCGACTACCGATTACTCAATGCAGCAAAAATATGGCCAAAATAAAAGTCGTTCTCTCAATTAATCTCTCATAAAATACATTACTAAAATACGTATTGCATTGAGATGATGATCAAATCCGTTGTTATTTTGGATCGTCTCTATGCATTGTTTCCTAAGTGGCGCACTTTAGAAATTGAATTGATTAGTGATCAATGTTAATTTCAGATTTTTTAGTTAAAAAACAACTGAGATTTGATTGTATCAACAGTTTATGTTTATGTTGTGTCAATGGTTTTTGTGTTCAATCACTGAGTGTGATTGCTTCCAAGACATTTTCCAGTGCCGTAGTTGCATGTGAACAAAAACCAGATTCGAGATTCGCAAAGCACTCAATTCAACAAGCGATGCTCAGCTCTTCACGTTTCACTCGTTCGCTTTGCAGTTAAGAGTCTTTTAAAAATGCAATCATTTCACACTTTTCGGTTACTGTTTAATTCAGTGCAAAACATTTACCAGGAAATTGCTAAATTATCATTTTATTGAGTTGATGTTCAGTTGTCAACAGTCTCTCAGAAGTTGCCATCTGTTCGTCTTCAATCAAAATGTAAACTTTGTGGCGATAATTGTTTATCTTTTCATTACAACAAAATCCAATTTTAAAAATCAATATTTTTAAACAATCTCTGTGATGCAAGCAACAAGAGTGCATTTCGAGAACTTTGAGAGTGTGAATTATACATTGTGTTGCAACAAAAATTGATTTCTGTTTCACTGAAGAATGTAAAGTTCTCAAGTTTCAAAATCATTAATTGTGTCGTTTTTTAATTAAAAAGGCGACTGCGAGTATTAACACGACGCCGAATACAACAACAATTATGGCGAAATGAACAACACCAACAGACGGTTTCGTTGGCAACTCCTCTGGAACTGTGTTTGTTGCATTTATCATTAATCCCAACGGCCAGCCGATATTATTGTCGTTTTCTTCAATTTTATACACAATGTTAGTCCAATCGCCTGCAATTCGATACACTCGTTCTAATGTTGTGTAAATATACAATAATTGAAAACAGTATAAACTAGCATATTTTGCTTTAACATTTCGCTGCTTCAAAGTCGAATTTAAATTTAAGCTGCACAAAAATTTCATCTCCTCTTCAAATTTATTTTTCGAAATCCTTCCATCGGTTGTGTTTAACACGATTGTTGTATAATAATAACAAGACATCGCAATGATTTGTTTTTCTTTCGAAAAAGGTTCAGCGTAGTCTTGAAAACAATGAGAAAAACTTTTTTGGCAGTC
>NCKV01000083.1:0-28541 GCA_003675905.2 Leptotrombidium deliense
GTTTGAACTTATCGAGTTTCGACAAAATAATTGAACAAACCCTGAATAAAGTGATAAAAATGATGAGGATTTTATTACTCTCAAACACAACTTTTCCGTCGCGACTGTATATTACCTTTAATTTTCAAAAGTTATACTGAGATTAATTACTTAAATTACAAAATATTGCTTTTTATTTTCGATTTAGTGATTCTTACGTATGTGCATTTTATGCATTGTATCTTCAGGAATAAACAAATCAGTGTAGCGCATTGGGTTTATATACATCCATACTAATCCCTACTGAGGATGGTGTAATGCATAATAACCCATTTTCAAATATTGAATGAAATTTCTTCATTCACTTTTTCCTGATATTTTTTATGCTCTAGCGAACATTCAGGTGATTTATTTATTTATACAATCGTTATTTGTTATTGCGATAAACTGCTTGCCGAGATACCACAAGGTAAATATTATTTATTGTGCTGGCAGACTATTGATATATTTTTTTGCAAACTTCCTTAAGATTTTCAAATAATTTATTGTAATATTTTTAGCGAAGCACATTCGCAAACTGTGAACAATGCAATACACTTCGATATTTATTTATTTAATAACATATCAGATGATTCACGTTTCACTATAAGTTTACTTTATTCGAAAAATTAAAGAAACCGCAAGAATTTAGTTAAAAATTAAACGATGATTGCATTAACTATGTTTTTGTATTTTGTGTATATTAATTCATTGCTGATTGTGTATTTTACTCTAAAATCGTTGTTGCTTAATTATTCACTTCGAAATGTTCCTGGTCCGCTTCCACGATTACCTTTAATTGGAAACGTTTGGTACCTTGTTCCCATTAATTCGACCTACACGAATTGTAATCAATAATATTTGCAATTTATAAAGAGCTTATTTATCACTTACTTAATGCATAATTTCAGATCTTGCCAATTTATTTGATGATATTTACAATCAGTTCAAAGCTAACGGAATGGCTGTGATTACATTTGGTAGCCGTTCAGTTGTATTCTTATTTGATCATCAAACATGCAATGTAAGTAGTGAATACAATTACGCTTTATTTAAAGTCTGTTATTATTTATTTTCGCAGAGACTGTTAAAAATGAAGTCATTGTATAACAAACCGAGTGAATACAATTTCGCAAAATGTTTTGTTCGCAATGGATTGATTACTAGTAACGGAAGTTATTGGAAGAACAGTCGGAAATTATTAAATCCAAGCTTTCACGTTGAAATATTGAACAGTTACATTCCGACGATGAATGAGGAAGGATTTGAGTTGATTAAGAAATTAAAGAAGTTTTCAAAATTAGATTTCCTCAATATTAAGCCAGTGATGTATGAAACTACAATGAATATAATTACAAGTAAGCATTCTAATTATTATTCATAAAGGAGTGAGCGGTTAAATCGCAACGCATTCAGAGTAAATCTAGGATGTTGTTTCATACATTAATGACCACCAAATACTTACTGCTTAATACTTACGTTTTGTTACGATCATACAAAAACTTTAAATTTAAATTTTGACATTGTTTTAGAGACAGCACTTGGAGTTTCTTTAAAAGACGAGCAGTTGAGTGTGAAAAAATATGTGAGCTTGATTGACGCAGTTATTTCAGTTGGTTTAGCAAAAGAATTCAATCCTCTTAAAAGATTTGATTACATTTTCTATCGCACAAAAGAAGGCAAAAAATTTAAGGAGAACATCAATATTTTGCATAAATTTTCGTACGATGTACTACAAAAAAGGAAAGCAATATTTAACGTAAACAAGGAAATCGAAACAAAGAGAAATTCATTCCTGGATTTGCTGTTGAAACTACAACATGAAGATGCATCGTTTACAGATACTATGATTCAGGAACAAGTTGACACTTTAATGATTGCTGGGTCTGACACATCAGCGATGTGTTTAACATACACAATTTTCCTCCTTGGTAAGTATCATTTACTTTGTCTGTAATATGCAAATTACTGTTTCCACAGGTTTACACAAACATAAAAATTATCAACAAAAAGTGAAAGAAGAAATGCATTCAATATTTGGTGAGGATGTCGAAAGAGAAGTTACTGTTGGTGATATCAACCGAATGCGCTACACTGAATGTGTGTTAAAGGAATCGATGCGTTTGTATTCACCAATCCCACTTATCGGAAGAAAATTGAGTGAAGAGACAGTAATTAATGGTCATAATTTCCCCGAAGGCACATCGGTTATATTTATGATTCAACACGCGCATCACGATGAAAAGGTGTATTTAAATGCGAATCAGTTCATTCCTGAAAGATTTGAAGACAATGAAAACGCGTTTGTCTTCGCGACTGGACCTCGAAATTGTATCGGACAACGATTTGCAATGATTGAGATGAAAATTATAATGGCACACATATTTCGACGCTTTACTGTTGAATCGCTGAGCTCAGAAAGTGATTTGGAATTATCATATGCCGGAGTTCTGACTACTATTGGTCAGGTAAAAATTAGGCTTTTCATTGACTCAAAGTAAACGTTAATTCCACTGAAAAATTTGTAAGCTAATAAATATTCATTGATTGAGTAAAACATTTATTAACAAACAAATCGTGTCAATTAAAAATGGTTATTAAATGAAAATTAGAATAATTGTAGTTCGAATGTATTTTCCCTTTGTCCCACTTTACACAAAATAAATCTGAACAAATTCAATGTTTTTCGTTTGAGTGTGAAAACTGAAATTGGTTATTAAAAGGACATGATACTGTAAATATCGCTAAATAAACATTTCGAACTTTAAATTATTGAATTTTTATTTTCGTGATTTCAAGTGAGTTTAGTAACAGTTTCAACGCACGATCAACACGACTCACTGCCTGTTTCGCACGCTTACCATTTACACATATAATTCGCGCTCCAAAACCATTGAATCACTAGTGTAACAATTCGGTGAAAATTTTTAACAAAATACAATTTTCGATAATATAGAGTCTAAGACTAACGAGGTGTATTTTCGTAAGCTATGAGTTCTAGTTAGTTCTATAATTAGCTCAAATTTAAATAAAACAAGGAGTCATTGGCCAAATTGAAAGATTTTTATTTTGTAAACACATGAATTGTAGTGTGTTTAAAACTCAGTTTTTAAAAGCTAATGAGGAAGCGCTGACTCATAAATACATTTTAGTTTAATTAAAATTGATGTTCCTATGAAACAGTGATTGTATCGTGTAAGCAAAACTTTTTTTACAAAGCTTCATCTAAAAAGGATTAGTTTAATTAAACACAAATGTGACAGTTCAGCATTTCCACTTTCGCTCTGCTTCTTTAGGTAAATACCAATTAGTATCCTTAAACGCGCTGTAATCAATGTGACATTCAGCCTCATAATCTTGATTAGGAAAATAATCTTTGCATGCATCATCTCGCCTTATGTCCCAAGTGACACAATGAGGCCCACCTCCGAATTCGTTCAATGCTCTCAGTTCACACGTAATTACATCGAAGCCAAGATCTTCTAGTTGATTATAGAATTCAACCTCACACTCTTCAATCACGCAGCATTTCGGACTCAACATCAACACATTCATGTACAACATATCACTGCACATTGCAACGGGAGATTTCTTGTTTGTTGCAGACTTCGGTGCAAACACTACTTTCCAATCATTATCTGTGAATAATTTGATTTGCGAGCAAAGAGGTGCATTTTTCTCTGTAACCATAACAATGCCATCAGAACCTGATGTTGGTGGGCGCATTGGTATAATGTTTACATCCATGTGCGGACTGAGGTCATCTTTGAAGTGCATCATGTGGAACCTCAAGTCTGGAAACTCGCGTCTTAACCACTCAAAGCCAGCAATGTTTGCGGTTGCACTTCTTTTGTAGAACACATCCTTACCGACTCTCATCATGTCTGCCACTTCAAATGCCACTTCGGTTTCTGCCAAAGCAGTTTCGTAAAGGTTGCCGTTCTTTGTTTGCGCCTTTTTCTTGTCCTGATAATAATAACGAAACATCGAATCACCACAGCTAGGTTGCGGTGCTGTTTTCCAGTGTACTCTTTTGTCAGCGTTGTAATATTTATAAATTATGTCGCGATAGAAATTTGACTCGAAGTATCGCGTTCTGGACAAAGGTAAAAAATATGAGCAATAATTTTAAATTAACATGGGTAAATGCATACTTGGAAGGCGACGCAGCTTCCAACATCGTGTTGCCCATTGTGATCACCATGTCTCTAGGACACGCCATTCCAAATTGGAAGTAATTTTTGAACCAAGGAGTCGATATTAAATGATCGAATTTCTGTGGTGATGGTCGAATAGTTTCAGCTTTCTTTTTCGAAATTCTCCTGTCTTCGGACTGACAATTCGCTCTCACCGTTGATCTTTTTCTCACCAATTCTTCTTTGATATCCTCTTCAAATTCGGTTACAGTTGTTACCGAAATACTTTCGCCTTCAAGTAAATCTCGGAAAGCGTCTAGTTGTCGCTCGGCTAAAATTTCTCTGCATTTCGGTCGTTCTCCATACGGTTGTGTTATGTACCTATCGTACCAAGTATCTTGCAGCAAATTGAACGTATACACGGGACTTTTATCGGGATAAGAACATCCTTTAGCTGTCCCTACGCAAACAAGTTCTAATTCTCCAAACTCTGTCCACGAGTTAACTAACGGTGTTTCCATAATTTTCTTTTGCTTGGGAACGAATTTTGCTCAGGGAATTATATATTCAAATTTATTTAAGATGAAAACTTTGCTCGAAAATAAACAACGTACAATGTATCTCGTCCTTAGCCTTACAAGAACTTTGCTAAGCTTTAAATCAAAAACCACAAATTAATTGGTGTGTCAGTGATCTAAACTGTGTCTCAGTTAATCCCAAACTCTGATTTCAACAAAATATATAAGTTTAAATAAAAAAGATGTGTGTGGGTGTGTCTTAATTGAAACCCATTAAAGCAATATCTTGTAAGAGCAATTGTTTTTTTGAAAATAATTTTTATCTTTAACTATCTGATAACATTTTCAATACCACGCGTATGATGTAACAGATTTGATTATATGCCTTAAAATAATGAGCAAGTACAGCTTTGATCAAAATAACAGTCACGAATTGATGCTCATTCTCAATGAATTTCGAATAAGGGGTTACCGAAGATGAGAACAGTTTTTTGGTCGTGTCTGTACTGTTTGTTAAATGTTCTGCTTCAAAAATACATCTCAAGCACTCCTGGAAAGTTTTTTAGGTGTCGTTTACGCGTACACAAAGCTATCTTTGATCAGCAGATGATCAGCAGGTGAAATAATTACAGATGATTGGAAGATGAATTATGTCTCAATTGTGGAATTTACTTCCTATAGCATCATCCTATGTTTTCGTGTTATTAAATAATGTTATCATAAAAAAACTTACAAAATAACCATAGGTTGCTTTTGTGAATCACAGAGGACAAACACAAAACTTTACTCGAATAACAAAATCATCAAGATAAAAAAATGATATTTTTCAAAAACAATAAATTTCAATCGAATACTTTGAGGTCAATGAAATAAAGTACCGCAATACAATTCATTATTTGTAGTTAAAACGTTGTAATTACAAAGATGTATAATTCGAAGGGAATTGAACTCGACATCGATTATATTTTGAAAATTATTTTCTGGGTTCTGTGGACCCCACTGTTATAAAAAATGTTACGGATAAAAAGATATGGATACAGTTGTTCCTCATATTCAAATTGTTTCGAAAGGTCTCCTACCAGAGAACTCTGAGAAAAAAAGTTTAGAGAAACATGCTGCGTCCCTAATAATTCTTAATTTAAAGGTGGCAACGAACTGATAAAGAAAGTTTATCCGGGTACGTTAACTTTCAGTTGCTGTTACCGAGAGACAAGCTTACATTAAGATGCGATCGAACTCATTCGGACTGTAAAACCACATTAGTACTAATAAAGAATCACTTTAATAGCTAATTTTATACATGTTTTGATTTGGCAGTATCCTAAAACGTAAATATTTTCAAAAACTACGGAGTTATTAAAGTCACATTAGAAGATAAAGTTGATCTAGTAATTTTCTTATACTTTGGAATTCTTAGAGAAAAACGAATAGCATGAATTGTCGATATTGAATTCAAAAGTAACTTGCAAACACCTAAAGAAGCGTGTTTTAGATAAATATTACACTGCTTTATATGCTTCAATTGCCTCATAGAATTCATTAAAGGTTCGATGAGATTACAGTAATGGTCATTTGAATCTGAGTACATGAAATACGTGTCTTCGAAATCAAACGTTGACAGAAAACGAAAACTTTTTATGATTTCAACAAGTGCGTAAACAAAATGAAGATTACTGGAGTGCCTTGAAAAACGAATGACGACGTGTTCAACATTGGGAAAATACCGCAACGTATCTTCCAGTCGATGTGAGCTTACGTTTTCGAATCCCACTTTTCTCACTTTTCTCACACAAGCCGAGAGCTTAATGCCGATTTCGGTGAACCACATTTGCCGCAAAAAGTTTAGTGATGAAATATCCAAATCCACAACCATTGCTGAAGTCATTATGCGAACTGATTCAATATTTGGCATTTCACTAATGATCCACTCTAATACAAATTTAGCGTTACCACTTTTGTTTTGATAAGAAAAGGTTTTAATTTGTGTTCCTTTTCCGTTAAGTGTGAGTTCAGGAGAGTAAATGCAGAAAGCTGTAATCCATTCGATTGAATTCACATTTTCACTAATTCCACCAAAACAACTTCCAGTTAATGTAAGCAATTGTAGTGATATTGTGCGCAAATTATTCAATTTTGAGAACACTTCGTAAAGAATGTTGTCCGTTGTTTTCACTTTCTTCAGTATCAATGTTTCGATGTGTGCAAATACATCAGTAAATAATTCAGGTCGATAAACGCAACGAGTATGTTGAGATATTTCCAAAGTTTGTAAGCGACTAAATTTATCTTTACACAACATTGCAATCTCTTCGAAAGTAAGTGAATCCTTTGCTTCTCTGATGACCAGATTTCGCGTGTTTGAATATCGCTCTATTTTACATGAAGCAACATTCGTGTTCCTTACGCGTCGATTGAAGACAAGCTGCTTGGTTTGCGACTTTAATAAACCATCAGCGATATCTTTCATTTCATTCGATACTTTACGCAAGCAAAGTAGGTCCGACTTGGGGAGAAATGAAAATATCGTCCGACAAGCGACATAATTCAGAGGAACTGTGCAGAAATTGTTTTCACTCTCATCTTCGTTCATCATATTTTTAAAACCACTGTCAAACACAACACTTTCTCTAGAAGGAGAACTTAATGAAACTAAGACACAAAAAAAATTCACTCACTTTTTAAAACTAAGAAGTTGATGAGCCGCTTGGATGTCCGAGTATTCTGGCTGTGTCACAGTACCAAAAGTAGAAAATTCGTTGCATGTTGTTTCGTAGCACAATTTCTTAATTGGAAGTTCATATTCAATATTGGCTAAATCAGCAGTCCGTTTTTCTGCCATTACTTTCACACACAACAAACTGTCGAAATGAATTAGAATTGAGAGATGTTCTCAATAAATTTATAAAGTAAAACCTGATTCAAATTCACTGCTTTTTGCACTGTTAAACTTGCAAATGAAACACGAAAGTTAAGTCAAGTCTGATGCAAGTTGAAGTTGCTATGATTGAAAGGAAATCAACTTGTAACACATCCCAATTGGTGAACAACTGATTGTCAACGGGTAACCAGTGGACGGAATAAGTGGGAGACATGCGTCGTGTACCAAAGTTACCACGTTTCGTTTGCATGATGCGTTTGAAACTTCGAAAAACTTCGTGAAACCACTTAAAACGAATGAAGCGAACTGCATTCTGGAGTAAATTAAACAAAAACAATTTGCGCAAAAAGCATGAAAGATGCTGTCGAAAATTGACACACTTTAGTCACAAACGTACATTAAACAGTTATTCATTCACTGAACACACAAGACAAATGCTTATCACATTTTTAATTTCCGTGATATTAAGTTACAAAATTTTTGGTGAATCACTTTTTACTGCATTATCTCAACCAGAACACATGCAGTTTTGGACAGAAATTAGTGCAATCAGCATCACTTTTGAATGCGGATCAAACACTAACATTCTGTCCACAGCTGTAATTATATGCACGTTTCCATAGTAAATAAGCTTATTCTACTTTATAATACCGTAGGTTCGGTACAATTTTCGAGCGAACGGCACATCTGATATACATGAATCTACTTTATAATACCGAATGTTCGGTACAACGGCACATCTCTTATACATGAAATATTTACCAAAATGTTCATCATGACGGCTTTATGCAGTACGCGACGGTCATTTCACTAAAAATGTACGGTTCGGACATAATCAGGTGAAATACCGGAGCCAATCAACGAAAAGCGATCAAGCTAAGAACCGTTCAAAATAAATATTCTTATGCTCCTGTTTTCAAATGTATGCCTCACTTTGGTTTCAGATTTCACTGTTTTCGCACAATTTTGAGTCTTAAATTGTGAGGGTGAACTTGGTTGCATTTCACATTTTGATTACCTTTGTATAAAATCAAATTTATTCATATTTGACGGGTCCTCTCTATAAGATGTTATCGGAATTTTTTAATCGTCGCGAGATTTAATGAAAGTTTTTCTTTTTATTTGGGGAGGTGGAGAAACGTTCGCTGCCCTTATTAACAAGGTTTACATATTCAACGGGTACTGTTTCGTCCCTGCGAATCGCAGGCTTTTCCTAGTATTATTGAAAATGAAATAATTTAGTAACTCTTAATTGTACAATACTTCGTATTTTGCTCTTTTAAAAGAAAGAGTCTGTATTGATTGTCATCAAAATTATGTTACCGATCTAAGTAACAAAACTTTGACGATTTAGAACACAGTGAGGATAGAGCCAAACGAAACAATAGATAAACACAAAGCAAAACTAATTAAACTAATTTTCCGGTTTCATAAATGTGTGAATTCAATGCATTTGGATTTCCAGATGACTGTGATGAGGACGCTAATTGCTGTTGTGATTTGTTGTGATTTAATTCCAATTCTGACAACCGTTTCCACAATTCATCTCTTTCTTTTTCTTTTTTCTTCTCTCTGTGGAACATATATAAAAAATTAGTGTGCACCAACATACTGCATAATTCTCACTTTATTCAACTTATGCAAAACATCATGATTCATGAAATATTTATACTGTTTTGCATACTTTGCCGCAAAAGAAACAACAAAATAGAAGAGGAAACACAAAACAAAATATTTTTTGTCTGTTGCTTAAAAAGCAAAACTGTTGCGTAAAAAGTGCTGTTGGTTACATCTTCCGCTATAAACAGAACTGGCAGAATTTTATTCTCCGATTTCATTCACTACACTAGTACATGTGTAATATAAAAAGGTTGGCTTTGCTATTTCAATATTTCAAGGAAATACATGTACTTGTGCGACAATGAATTTAAAGTGACGTTAAAGTGAACTCGAAAATAATAAAGTATAAAATTAAAATTAATTCACAAAATATTCGACGTGAAGTGCACTCAAAGGAAAAGGCAACCGGCAATGAGAACACTTTTATGGTTTTATGGTAAAAACAGAGAAAACAAACAGTAATAAAGTTTCGGAATTAATAACGTGTTACATAACATCACTTTTTAATGGGAAATAACCATTTTTGAAGTGGTACCAAAAATTGTTATTGACAACAAAACTTTAAAAACATGAACTTACTTTTGCCGTTCTTGTTTGTAATTTGCAGTTAGTTCGTCAAATAGTTTTGAGTTAACTTCCATAAAAGTTTTCAACACATTATACACAAGAGCGATTATAGTCTGATTCCAATGTTCCTTTGAAATTCGGTAGAGCGCAGGAAACATTATTGGCATTACAACATTACTATTTTCTTCAATTAGACTTAATATGTATTCGTTATTCCAAAAATACAAAGCCCTTTCAGCGACCTTAAAAAATAACAGAATAAACATTAAATCTTTTGCTCAAGAATTATGTCGTTTAACAAAAATTACCTGAAAATGTGGACTTGAAACACATTTGGCTACTTGTCTGAAGAGAGGAGTTTGTATTTTAACAAACTGCGTGGGTTCGATCACATCCAGTATTTCTTCAATTTCACCCAAAAACATCACTTCTTTTTGGCTGAATGTTTTCGGCCAATATTTCAACAAACCGAGGATCACTTGTTCCGTCAAACCGGCGTCTTTTTCCAAAAACTGAACAACACAGTACGCAAGCTATATACATTGATAAAAGAAAATAAGTTAGCTAATTCAGCAACTCTGTTGTTCGTAAATGAAAGAGGCTAGTTTTAATGAGGATATGCAATGATAGCGAATAACGTACACAGAAAAACGACGCTGTGGAAAAAATCAAATGCAAAGCAAATTCAACAGAAAGTACAGCTGAAATAATGATTAATGAGAAAGGAGAAACACTTACTTGAGCATGATATAGACCAAGGAATTTAGGTTTATGTAACGGTATTAAGACTTTGACCAAAAATTGCTTGTGTTCTTGCTTTAAAGGTAAAGCAAACCCATTTATAATACTGCGCAAATGAAACAAAAATTTGTATTCGTTAAGAAAACATTTCGAGAGCAATCATACCTTCCTAATATCTCAAGTAACTCCCCGACTCCGTTAAAGTGTTCGGTTTCATAAATAAACCTTAAGAAAATGTTATTTATTTGTTTCCTAATAAAAGCCCGCAGACCCAAAAATTTCCCATAAATCCGATGTAATACAGTTTTTAAGAAATCTCTTTCTCTTGGATCTTCACTATCAAATAACTCTAAAAGCTTTTTTCGGAGAAACAAAACGTTAGTACAAGAAAAATTTATAAATGTCACGTTTACCTGTAATACAAATTTCTGATCGATTACTCTTTTGCCGATCGTTGGCTGGAAATCGGGGGACTCTAAAAATCTTAAAAAGAATTCGTAAACCAATTGCAAATGTGGCCACGAAGCTTCAAGCGTTGGGTCATCTTCTTCAGGATCAAAGTCTGGGTTTTCGCTCGGTGGTAACGTTCTGAATAAGTTACAAGCGATCTGTGCATAAATTCATTACTAATAAAATTGCTGACAGATAAATAAATACCATTCGAATTATCTCGGGATACACGGCTTCTGTTAGCACACCTTTCCCAGTCGTAATGTAATCAACGAGTTCGTTTAGCGTTGCTCGTTTAATTTCTTTTCCTTTGAGATCTGCAACAGGGTCCATAAAATCGAAGACAATGCAACACTGTCTCAGTTTCTTTATAAACAATGCTTCCTGTTCCGAACTAGAAACGTCTGTGAATAGAAATGAAATCGAGTTAATATCACAATGAACGATAAGATAATAATATGACCTTTCAGTAACGGAAGCTGTTGAAGTTCGACATCACTAGATATTCGATATCTTGACGATCCTTGAGATTTCTTCTGTTTTCTTTTCAAGGAACCTTTTTTGAAAGGATCAATTTTGTCGACAAATCCGGCGGTAGGTGCATGGAGGGTAGCTCCAGAACTCGGAGTGTGATGACTGGTCGACGGCGTTGCCGACGCTGATGCACCACCCGCAGCTGACATATTCGCCTTCGCTATTTAACACCAATTTCACGTTCTCTATGTTTAACACACACACGTCGAGTTCGTGTTCGACACAAACTCCCAACAATTCATTGCAACAGACACATTCTTGGCCAGAAATTAGTTCGTATTCCTATTCAATCCAAGAAACCATTAACCGAACATTTCAACTCTGGTTCTTGTCACTCTTCGTTTTTCTGTATCGAGAAAAAGGTGATTATTATTACGGTGACAATGTTATTGTTCGCACAGAGAGAGCTATTTCCAATGATTATAGGCAATAATCAATAAGAGATAACAAGATACTTTTGAACAATCCTCATCGATGGTAGTCAACAATTAAAACAGCTACTGAATACTAATGCTCCGCCTTCACACACACTTCAAATGTATTGTTATATCAACTGATATCATTTCGCAGGACATCAAAACATGAACTCGAATGTCTGGTTATTCACAACAACCGAGTCTCTTCCATGACAGCAGTTTCGGAACCGAAACTGACAGCAAGCAAAGAAAATCTTCTCCAACATGTCGCGTAAAAATGAAAAAACATTCATTCGTTCGCACAGCGAAAGCATTGCTCGAAAAGGCAAACAAATGAATTCATTACTCGGCGGTTGTCGGTTACGTTGTCTTCACGTTCTTCGGTTTCTAACCCTTCCTTTTATCCAATCAAATGTCTATTAAACGTATTTGGGTACCAAGTTGCGAGTGAAATGAATGCTCGTCTCTCGAAATGTTCGCTCGAAAATCGAAGAAAATGAATGTTTCTCAGTAATTGAATTGCGAATCTCGACGCCAAAACGCGAATCGTTCTCCGCTGTCGTAATTGAAACGGTGATCGAAACAACACAAAACGGTGCTCAATGCAAACAAGTTTTTCGCGATTCGCGACCGAAAGATGCAATTAATTGTAATGAAGAAGAGACCATTTTGATTTTTGTCCCCTTTTTCTCTTTCAACGAATCGATGCGAAAACGCGTTTCGATTTTCGATTTTCAATGCATCGTCGCGAACATCGATGAACGTTTCAGTTCACCGGTCTTTAAAGGTTTTCTGGTTTAATTGTACACTTCTCTAAAAAGACTACTTCTAGAGAATACTTTGGCGTGTATCACTAGTATGCAACTTATGTGACACTTACTTTTACTTAAAAAGTTAAAAGCATCTGAAAATCAATCAACATTGTTTTGCCACTTATTTTTCTCAGTACTCAACAAATGCAATTTAAAATATTAAAATAACGTTTCATTTGTAGAACAATGAAAGTGTTAATTAACGCTTAATAAAGATAATTCTACGAAAGGCGGCCGTGTTTTATGAAAAAAGGGTGGTACAAAATTGACTCTAAAGAGCAGTCAGACAATAACAATAAACCGGCTGTTCGAGACTAAAATGTTTTAAAGTTTTGAGATTGTATCAACGAATTGTGCAGTCAGCGATCACTGAAAGTGTGGATTGAATATATTGTGATTCGCTAAATAGCGAGTTAAATGTGATTAACGCAACAAGTATTTCATTATCATTTGACTTTTACACAAAAATAGCACACTTCACATTCATTGCGATGCATGTATTAATATTAATAACTGTATTAAAATATAAACGCAGTTTGCAGTCGAGTAAGCATAAAAAGTTGCAACAAGTAAAAAGAAGTGAAAATTGTTCTACACATCTAAAGGTATACACTCGTTGTGTTTGTATACTTATACACTGGATACACAATTCAAAGCACGTAAAAGTTTAAAAATACAAGTCAATGAATAAAGTGGAACTCATTTATTCGTGAAATTAAATAGCTTTGAACGAAACGCTGAAAGTGTGATTAAAATTGCTTCCTCGGTTCTAATTGTATTCGATCCTTGACCAGGACAAGTGTTCAAGTAATAATTAAATATTTCTTTCGGGCTGTCAATGTTTTGGTATTTCACATCTGAGTCCATGGCTGCTTCAATACCTTTAAGACCACCAAAAACGATCAACGCATGTTTATAATTACTCGAAATCGTGTCAATAATTGAATCCACATCGTCACCTTTCTCAGAAGTTCCAATTGTTAAATCGTAATCTTCATCAAAAGACGAATGTTTAAACACATCAGATAGACTCTTCGCTATGCGCACGCTGTAACCCCAATAAATTCCTGCTGTAACTCTCGGCGTATTCGGTGATACGATTTTACCACTCAATTTTTTCTTTTGCTCGCCTTCTTTTATGTCTAATTCAACAGTAACTCGAACGCCAGGCTGCAACGCTCTATCAATCTTGATATCATTTCGCAACCCTACGTTTGCGAAGCCCTTATTTACATTTTCGCCAACTTTCTTTTCTACAACGACGCCTTCGCGAAATCTTGAATTGTCACTGATTCTGAAATGATGTTTTGTATCCAACGGATTTAACAGACCGACGTATTCCAGATCTTTTTGTATCGGAAAGAAGTATTTGCGTAGATATTGAGGACACTCTAAATATTGTAATATTTTAGCCATTTGAGCAATGCTCCGAGTTCTCTTATCGTACGCATATTCGTCTTCATTTACATTATGACAGAATTCGTCGTAAATTATAATTTCATCACAATTAAATATAGCGGCTGCCCTGGCGATTTGTCCGACCAAATAAAATCGTAATTCTTTTGATTGCGCATTATCTAAAATTGATGCTGGAATGGCAATGCTCAATGTTTGCAAACGTCCACATTCTTGGCTTTCACTTTCCTTTGACTCACATGCTTCTTCACTTTTTAATCGTTTCTCTTCTTTTTTCAACAGTGCTTCTTCTTTCCACTGCTTTACTTTTCTTTCTGATTGATAACAAACGCGAAATGTATTAAAACGATGAATGTTTCACACTTACTGTGTTCTCTCCAATTTTTCACGTTTTCAGCGGCACTCATGTTTGCTTTCCAAGGCAACGTTACAAACAAACAAGTTTGCCATCTTTCGTATGAGAAATAAATTACTTGAAAAAACTTTTCAGGAAAAAGTTTGGTATTTTTTAAAAATATTTTTTAATTAAATTGAGTTTTTAAGGTGAACTCTAAAAATGGTATTTAAGAAAAGTGGGCATGAAAAAAGTGCACGAAAAATGCAAACAGAGCAGCGTTGCAGTGTAATTACACGATACAACTTTCGGTGCAGCAATAAATTTAGTTGTCGAGTTTGCGTTTGATTTCAAAGCACTTATTAAATCTCCCACACAATTATGAATACGTGAATAACGTTTGTATGCATCTACATACGCGTACGTGTGTAGTGGTAGTAGTGTAATGTGGGCGCAAAGTATTTCCGTTGCTTTAGGAGTAATCGAAGAAAAAGCTGAGCAAAAGTTGAGAACGCAATTCAGTTCTTTGTACGCAGTTTGAAAGAGGCGTTCAATTCTTTGCATTTCAGCTCGAATCTCTTCTCCCACAGACTTGATTCACTCATCGAAAGAGAGATTTGTGTGAGTGTGTGTGTGTTGCAATGAAAAAAATCACGATAAATTTCAATTTAAAATTCACGTTAAACTTATTCGCTTTTTAAACAATTTTTTAGCTTTTCGCGTTTTTTCTCAACGGACACAAACGTTCAGTGAAGTCAAACTTAATAATCGTTTCCTTCTTTTATGTCTCAATGAATGAACCGAAGTTCGCCAACAATTTACAAGCTACGCACGAATCGCGAATCACAATTCATTTGAAGCAACTTTTTTTCATTACTTTGCATTTGTGTTAAAGTTAAAAAAGTTGCCGAAAACTCGTAAATTGCGAAATGCGCATCAATGATCGAATGCAATGATTGCCGAATGACGAACATTGAATGTAACATTGCTTTTCATTTTTTATTTCGCTTTCATTCATTCATTGAAACATTCATTTAAGCAAACATAAAGAAAAACACAATACATGAAAAATTGTAATTACTTTTCTTTAATCATTTTTAAATATTATTATAATTGGAATACAAAATTCTTAATTCGCAAACACAAACAAATAATTTTCATTTCATTTTCGTTTCATTTGCATATTTCTGAGGACACAAAAAATATGTAATTATCGAAAAAATATTGCAACTTCGGAGCGATTATTGCTTTTAATTATTCAATTATTATTAATTAATTAATTATTGATAAAAGTAGCTATAAATTAACGAATATCTTAACGAAACATGTTCAGTTTGAATAAAAAACGATTTGAGAAAACATGTTCATTGTTTTGTTGTTTGTATGTTTCATTTCACTTTCCAATGTTTTGGTTTGTTTCTTTACAAAAATAAGTGAATTTCAATGAATGCAGTTGTGAAACACAACAAGAACAACGATGCAACGGCAATGGAAGAAACAACGATTTCACACAATTGTATAACAATGTATAAAAAGATCACACGATTGCCAGTTGCTTCTAATTACTCTTCACAGATCACATTATTTCGAATGCTTAAGTAAACGTATACAGAAGATGTAAATGACCACTGGACGGAAGGCAATAATTCACTGACAAATGCATTTTTAAAAACAAAAAACAGTACGAAATTTCATTAAATTAGACACTTGACATAGATCGGATACAGTAATTAATTTGATTCAAAAATATACGTAATAATAATAATATAAATTGGAATTGAAATTGATCACTAAACAATGGAATGTTCATTTGTATGGAGTTTTCTTTCAGAAAGTAAATGAATGAAAGAAACTTGTATGAAGAATAAAGTACGTAAATAGACTAGTTGTCGTGAAGTGCAAAATGCGTCGTTCTTTACTTTCTTCTTCAGCTGGAGAATGCTTCGCTTTGTTCGTTCGCTTAACCAACTTCTCGGTTAAAGTGGACACCCGGAATGCGCGTAGTAGGTCGTCGGTGAAACTGGAGGACTCGGATACGGCCAGTAGATTATTGGATGATAGAACGATGTCGGCACTCTCGCGGCTCCCGGAGTTAACGCTGTCGCTGTGGCAGCCGTCGTCACCGCTGCGGCCGGCAGTACCTGCGGATTCTGAATGTACGGGTAAGCGCCGTACGGAGCTGGCAGTAAAGTTCCTCCTAAGTTCGCAACACAGATGTAAGCTTCGGCTTCATTTCGCTTCTGCTTACCCGGCGAGAGAAGAGAACGTTGCATCGGAGGCACACCTCCTGTCAGAACCAAGTTCATGTCGTCGATCGAGCATTGGAACACTTCGATGTATCGTTGCTTCTTACCAAATATCATATATTTATGGTGACGTTGAGTCGCGGCCAGCGCTGCCGATTGCTCTGAGTCCATTTGAATGAATGCTTCGCCGGACGGTTGTCCCTGCACCAAACACGTCACACTCAATCACTACCAACAACTAATCACTACCTGTGCGTTGTACACCATATGCACTCCTTGGTAAACTATGTTCTTCGCATTTTCGCATAAAAACTCGAGAATCTGTTCCACCTGAGCCTCGTATGGCAAGCCCCGCAACCGAATACAGTCTTTTCGCGATCCTGAAGGCAACAGTTGCTGAGGAATCAACGGAACCTGTGGAATGTTTCCTAGAAGTGGTTGTTGTTGTTCGTACACTCGAGGATCCATCGTTCGATTCAGCACCTGTGAAATAAACCGATTGTCAACAAATTTATAAATAAAATGCATTCATTCTCGTTGAGAAGTCGGTTTATATTTAAACGTAATCTTATACAGAATCAGATTACTGATAGTCTATAGCGAACCTGCAGCATAAATGTGTGTGAAACTGCAAAATCAAGTTTCGGTGGACTTAATATGATTATGTGGAAAAAACACTGCTAAAAGGAAATGAAGTGATGAAACAAACAATTTTCAAAAATGACCGAACAAAGCGACTAACTGAGTGAACAGTTTTCCGTTTAGATGCGAACAGTAAATGATCGTCGAGTGAATGAAAAAACAAGTCGAATAACAACGAAAGTGAGTGTAAAGTGAGTAGAAAAGGAAGAATGAAACAGCTGCAGTGGCAGGAAAAGGCCGAAACATTGATTTCAATTTTCAATTATGGTTGCATAAGCGCGTTTGCGGAGGAATCGTTCGTTCGTTGATTGTCTTACTTTGTGAATCTGGTGTAAACGGGAAGCAGACGAAAACTGAAAACTGCGTGCTTATTTTATACGCGTCTAGTAATACAGTGTACAGGTGCTTTTGCGGTGTGTGTACATATGTGTATGTGCATGTGCATGTTCGCAGTTCGTTTTGCATTTATCAGGGATTTGGTTTCGAATCGATGAGCAGAAGGTTTTTAATTGCAAAAGCGTCGTGTACTCGCTTTTCAGAGCAGCAAATCGAGTGCGACTTGTGATCGCCTCACAAATGATAATGTTTCGTCTCGGCAATTGTTCGGTAACTCGAGATTGCTTTGATCATCGGCAGGCAATTCACGATAATTCACGACCATTACGGTTCACTTTTCATTCAAAGCTCGCTTCTTCTTTGAACACAATTAAACAAAATCAGAAAACGTGTGATCGAAACGAATAAGTAATTTGTGCTATTTTTTACTCCTTTCAATTGCACGGTGAACAAATGCAGAGAAAATGGTTTGCGGTGTGCACTGTGTATGTGTTGTGTGTGTGTGTGTGTTTTCAACGGCAGGTGCATTTATAACTTTGACACAAATCGAAAACAGTGGATAAAAACAAAGAATAAAGAAGTTACTTGCCTGCTGCACTTCTGCTGTCGAACTGCGAAACAATTCAATATACCGGGCTCCGATCACTTCGCGATGTTTCAGCAACGCTTTGCCTGCCATTTCTTCCGTCTCGAAAAGTACGAATGCGTCGCCGGTCGCTCTGCCGTCCGACTTGCGTACGAACAGTACTCCTTCATCGGCGTGCATAACGTCACACTTATTCGCACCGTTTGCGAAGAATTCGATCTAAGAAAGCAGTAAAAAGCGTGAATGTAAATTACGTGTAAGTGTTGTGAACGTGTAGAGAACAACTCACCACTTGTTGAGCAGTACAATCGTACGGCAGTCCTCGCATTCTGACGATCACCTGTCCGCCTCTCGACAGAAATTGTTGCGCTTCGTTATTATTGCCTGTCAAACGTAATTTGGTTACTTCACTAATTTCGTGGCTCATTTCCATTGTTTGGTCACTATTTTCCTGCGTTCGCGGCGATGTAATATTTGAACAATTGGCGTTGTTGCCTGAACAAATCGCACTCGAATCGAGCCCAAATGAAGATTGAAATAGAGTCGGATAGAGTAATAGAGACGGAACAGTAAATAACGAATACGGGTCCGCGTATACGGGCAACGATGCGAACGAATTGCAGTAATCTTTGTGACTGCGAATCAAACAATTAGTGAAACATTTGTTGTTTAAGCGAACTGCTCTCGAACTGTTCACAGATAACTTCGACGCAGCGACACACGACATGAGATTAGAGACAAGTTTGTAATATTCAAACTTTTAACGAAGCCAACGAACGAAAAGCAACGAGAAAGCACTGAATTGCGAGCTAAGCTGCTGGTAGTTACAGATCCACAGCCAACAAACGCACAATTTTTTATGTCGCATACGCAAGACCTCGACAATTGAACAACTGTATTATTAGTGCTTCGTTGGCAATTGAAAACCGCAAACCGTTAATCAGTCGAAAACGCAGCGATTGTCGGTTATCTAAAATGAACCGCGAAGCAGTAGGCTATCTATTGCAAACGAAACTTCTTCTTCTTTTCCATTCATTTGGCATGCAAACAGAGACAGCAATGAACTAACAGCACGCTTCAATTTTCCATTGAGAACTGCAAAGTACACAATTGCAGTGCGAACATTGTTCACAATTTACTGCGCTTGTTACTTATTACACAACGGTTTCGATGCTCGTTAAATGCACAATGCATTCGATTACTATTTACCTCTCGTCGTCGTTGTGTAACCAATAATTTTAGTGCGTAAAAATAAAACGTAAGTAATTTGTGAACACTTAAACGCAATGAATAAAGGCTTACACACAAAACAACACATATACACAAATACAGTGCAGACAATCAACGTGAACGTTAATGCAGTGCACTAGTTCAGCAATCGAGTGTACGACAATAGAACTATGTTGCGTTCTTATCGACTGCATTCTCAGCGAAGATTGCTTTCAAATTTCACTGCTCTTTGTATATGAATTTCATTCTTGACTGCATTCTGTGTTCAGCTTCGAAAACGAAACCGAATTTATTATTATTTGCGACTCGTAAATAAAAAGCAAATATATGAAGTCATCGCGAAAAATAGCATTCAAGCGAACATTGGAAACCTCTATGTAATCAAATCGTTTTTCAAAAAACCGCAATTTTTCCTGAGAACGCTTCGATTGTCTGATAGAAGCACTCATTTCAAGCATTCACTTTTGTGAACGTTTGTGTGCTGTAAGTGTGTATTCAAATTGTGTCTCGTTTTGCGAACTGTACACTCACTGTATTCACATTCGAATTTGAATTTAATAATCACGAATTCACTGTTTCCCGCATCGCACAAAACACAAACGAATCACGAATACGAATTTCGGTCGCAGATTGCAAAAATTAACAAACTTGCAAAAAGCACTAATGAATATGTAACACAAGTGACTTAAGTGACAGAAGATTAATTTGAGCGCAACACAAACGTACCTCCAGCAACGTTTACAAAGTCTTCGCCAGTGGCACGATACACTTCGATATAACGCTGTCCGATATGATTCTTGTGTCTCTTAAGCGCCATGTCTCTGTGTTCTTGGTTTACAAATCTAACCAACGCTTCGCCGTTACGTCTGCCCTGCGGACTGAGACAGAGAGCAACACCACCTCTGCAAATAACGATAATGATAATAAATAAGCAATTAGAACGAACGATGCCAAAACGGCTGCTGCTGTGTTTTCGCTTGAACCGCTGCTCGACAAGTGTTCACTTCGCTCGCACACTTTTCGCTCAGGCATTTCGAGCGAACAGACCGACAAATCGACGCGAACAACTTGCGGGAAATTACCGTTCAGGTGGGCAGTGCAGTGTGTGTACAGCGATCGATTGATCGACTGACAGTCAATGTATTATCGCGAATACAATTCGCTTGAATTTGCCAGTTGGACACTTTCGCCAAGTCTCGTTTAAAGTTTAAGCAGCAACAAAGATCTGTTCGAGAGATCACTTCACTCACTTGACGATGTTTAATCCTCTAAAGAATTTGGCGATGTCCTGGTCTGACGATTGCCACGGCAAACCTCGAGCTCGGACCACAGTGTTGTTGTCCACAATTTCATTCTTACTGCTAACAATAAATAAAACATTCGACACTAAAAAACAAGAAAATAAATATATTTCTTTTTTGACTTACCAAATTCCAGGTTCTAGTCTATCTTTTATAATCTCAGGTTCTTCGTATTTGTGACCTGAAAAATATAACAATCACCGAATTTAATTACATTGTATCGGTGAAATGAAGCGAAATGCATTTTGAAAAGAAGTTTTCGAAAACGAAAAGAAGAGTTGACCAAAAAAAGACACACACGAAATACAAACAGAAATGCAGGTCAAACACACACAAAGACACACTTTGATGCAGCATGTGAACAACACTCGCCAAGTCAATTACAATCAATTGCTTAAGGTGCACTTAAACTTAATACGTAATACGTTCGAATGCTTACAATAATAATTTCCAAATTATTATATAAGAAGCAGCACTTGAATGTTTATCGAAATTCAATTTCACGATTACAGGCAGCACAGAACGTGCGATAAATTTAATGAAATTGCAAATCCAAAATTGAAACAGTGTTCAATGAAATGTGAAGTTGAAGTGCACTGCACACACATCGATCGAATTGTTGCGTGAAATTGATTGAGATTGAAATGTGTGTCGTCGGTAAAAACAAGCGACAAACGGATGTCCGCGAAAATGTCTGTGTTAAAACGTATCACTGTCCGGAAAAGTAGTCAAACATCCGTCGACGGCCGCCTAGATTACATTGTCTGTTCATGTGCGTTTCATTTGCACACTATCGCTCACAATTATCCTCCTTATCCTATTAATCCGTCCTATGGGACATTGCGATGAGCATTACATATTCACTACATTACAATGTGCAATTTTGAGCGAAAGTGTACTAGTTACGTCTCATAGTAAAGCACTGAAGCATTAGACCTAGTGGTCTGAAAAGAGCTGAATGAAAGTTAAGTAATTAATACTTTGAACCGATGCTTAATATGTGTACGTTATACAATATGAAAAACAGATTAATTTTCAGTCAAGAACAACAATTTAATGAAAAAACTGGTCTATCATCACCAATTGGTCTATGTATGAAATTTTTTAACAATTTGTTACAAATTGACAGTTAGCTAAAGCTTGATCAAAGTGAAAAGCCAGGTAAAACTTCAGTAACTAATCGGCAAAATTCAATTCAAACGTCACAGATACTAAAAATTTGAAAATGGTTTTTGGTAGACGTAGACAAGAAAATCAAGGTGGTCATCTTCATGCATCAATGTTACTTATGCTACCGTGTGTGCTCTAGCCAATGAATTACACGTTGATGAAAATGCCTTCTTTCTAGTAAATTATTGCGTCTCATTTTTTGAGTTTGACCGTTTTAGTGTAAATTCTTTGGTCATTCACTGTAGCTGGCGCGAATGGATTTAATCAAGTCATATAATGTTTTAAAGTCATTTTGAAGAACTTTGCAATAATGTATAATACGTTCTAGTACGTTGTACCTTTGGATAATGACAATCAAATAAACATTTTTCGCTCGGCGTAAATTTCAACGCTCAGTGCTTTATTAAACAAAGAAGAGCGCAAAGAGTGCATCAATGACCGCAGTGTGCACCTGACGCAAAAGCTTAGAACTTTTTGTGGAACCTGTTCTGCCGACAATAAATAGGTTCTCAGCTTTTTTGAAGCAATGCATCGTTGAGTTGAAAGAGAACCAATTTAAAAATTGGATCCTTTCGCTTCTCTCGCATTTCTTTGCAAAATGTGTGCACTTACCGTCGTTGATGAGTCTAATTATAATTTTAGCCATATTTTGAACTTTTCGCATTGCACAGTCCGCTGAACCGTCTGCTTCTATGCATAAATCTGAATAATTAATGGATACATTGTGAATTAAGGAAAACAATATCCGTATTTGAATCGCAATTACGACACTTACCGAAATACGAAATTCACACTTTTATGTCACATATTTACAAAAGACGAAAACGAAAACAAAAACAACAAAACGAAAACATTTAAAACGATTGAAATGACGTAAAGAGTTTAAACACACGAATAACATTGATTTTGTGCATCATAATGCGTCGCAGTTGATATCATACAATCTGTATATACATAAGATATGCAAATGAAGAACTGTTGTATAAAATTGTCGTATAAAATAATCATCGGTTGATTACCTTGCAATGTTTTGTTTATAAAGTGTTCACTTTTAGAAAGCAGATAATTAACAACGAACAGCGTGTTGCACATTCTGTGTGTATTCACATCAATGCACTGTATTTTAAGAGTTGTGTTCAACTTATTTTATGCAAAATATTCAAATTAGAAGCCAATTCGAGATACACATGAAAAGCTAAGTTTGAAATGAAAATATACAGCAGGAAATCAGTTATAACGAGTCATCAGTAAATTAGCGAACATTAGAAGTGCATAGATGACAATGATTTTGCATTTATATCATTTCCCTTTCATCTTCAACATGCTATTCAAAATTAGCTTGTGCAGTCTTTAAACGATGTACCGATGTACGATGTAATTTTGAAAAGGTTGCGCAAAACTGAAATGAAGCTTTAAATTACTCTCAGCAAGCGCCATTAATTGTGTCCTCGTCTGTCTGTTGAGAAATAAATTTTTTGATGAAAAATCTGTGTGATCAAGCTGACGTTAAAAAGATGATTGAAAATGTGGTGCAATTAAAGCGAATATCAGCTTGTGAGACGTTAATGAAAAATTGGCTTCTAATTGTATCAAAACATGGTTTACTAATTGGCAATAAAAATTAATTGCCTTCAAAATGATTAGAAATGCTTGCCGTTTTCAACGGACAAAGAGTTTAATGTTAAGTATCAACAATCAAGTTGAATAGTGAATAAGTAGAATAAAGTATTAATAACGTGAACGTGAAAACGAAATGCAATTTACTGCAAAGGGTAACATTTACAGCTTAGATTAATATCATGATTCATGATTCGTAGGTCGAGCAGTATGCAAGGACGCAAGTGAGCAAAATGAAATAAAGTGAAGCAAATAAAGAACTGATGCGAGAATGCATTTTCATCTCGATACAGTATTAAATGTGTTGTCTACGTTGATTTAAACATAAACGCTTTAGACGTTTGCAATGATTGATCTCCGCTGTCAATTTATTAACTCCTACACGCAAGATGCGAATTACAATACATAATCCAAGAAGACAATCGTTTAATTTACACTTGAGAACAAAGGAGATCACAATTGAATGGCACATACAACGGATATGTACTGAGAGTGCAACATTTGACCATTTTTCTGGTATCTCCGAAAGTTGAATGCCGAAAAATTAACTTTTTTGTTTAAAAAATGTTGGTGTACCAAAAAAATAACGTTTACATAATTCGTGATGAAAAATGATTATTTTCGTTTCTCGCAATGTATGGCTTAGGATTTCGAACATCATTTATAACAAAAAATATTTTCAATTTTATGTAGAAAACCTTTTTTTCTAGCTGCACAAATATTCAATTTAAATTACAATTTCGGTAAAAACAACTTTTCAAGGACGAACATATAAAAAATTGTCTCCGACGTCTAAAGCAACACACTACAATCATTACATTGTCTCTTTTTTCGGCAAACTTTTTCTTATTATTCAATGCTTTGCGAATGTTAGACAATTGCGAAGAAAGTACAGTCTGATACCTATGCAATGAGACCATTACGCGAACACATTAAACCTCTTTAATGCGAACAGGTGTTTCGTTGCATTAAGTCAATGGAAGCAAGCGAAAGAAAGAAAGAAAGATTTGGGAGATAAGCTCTGTAACTTAATTGGTTTCGTTTCGTTTTTGAAAATAAAAATTGAATGAATGAATGAAATGAATAGAAACACTCCTTCTTGAATACGTACGGCGAACATATTTCGCCGGCCTTAAAATAAGGACAATTAAAAAATGCGAAAAAACAATCGACTATTGACAATTGAAAATGTAGAACCCTGTGAATTAAGCAAAACAAGAAAGTTACTTTTTCACAGCATTAACTTTGATGTGTTTACAATAAGAAGAAAAATATGTTTATTTATTTATGCTTTCTTTCTTTGATTGCGAAAGAAAAGAAAACAGAATAAAATATTTTCACTCTTTTTTTAACGAGCTGTAATTTTGTTTGTGAATCGATTTAAAAATTAAATCTATTCGACTGTTTGTTAACACATTACAATCGGCGAAGTTAAAGTGGTGCAAAAAAGAAGAAAATGTGAAATGAAATTATGATCGAATATTGAATAAATAACATCTTCTCAAAGTTATGAATCGCTTCGTTGATCGGCGGTCAGTTTGTTTTGCTTGCGAAAGGAGTGTACACTGCACTGCACACGGAACGCAGACGAACAAGACAATAATCGAGCAACAATTGTAAGTGAATGGGCGAAAGTATTAAAGTCGAGTAATTCATCAGGCAAGTGAATGCGGCGATGTTTTGCAATTGCATTCAATTGAGTGCGTGCATTCAGGAAGTGAAGTGGCGAACAGGTGTCAGCGGGCGATCGACGTTCGTCGAACGATTCGGAACACAGGCAACTCTGCAATCATTGATTCGATTCGCGTTTGCCTTCGAAAACGAACTTAAATTTTCGTTTCGATTGTTAATCGAAGCAATTGTAAATGCATATCAATGCTGAAACGTTTCGCAGGCCAATTATTGCGTCGACCGAAAAGAGATGCCGATTTGAGTGGCTGGCGCAACGAACGATGCGATGTGAATAAAGGGTACAGTAAACGGGTGAAGGGTGAATGCATTCGAGAGAATGTCTTGACTAGAATTGTTGAGTAGCTAAACTGAGAATAGTTTTCCTAGTTTTTTGTGAGCCCACTTTGACGTGATAAGTGAACAGTGAACACTTGTTGTTGGCCACAAGTGAACACACACCGAATGTTGCAGCACTTCGCGAACCCTTTAAGTTCACTTTTTTACGAGAAAAATGTTGTAAACGAAACGTTGTCTGTCAGCAAATGCAGTACTCAGCATTCGATATATGCGTTGCTTATTTTTTGCTGAATGGCAAAAAATTTCACACCAAATATTCGGGTGTTCGGTAAAAAGAATGAAAAACTATATTCACGTCACATATCAAGCAATGTATGTGTGTGTGTGCAGCTCGTTGCCTGGTATTTTGAAAATACATTTCATTACGGTTTTTGTGCGCTGTGAAAGAACGATGCAAAAAGGACAACAACCTTTTTTATAAGAGCCATGAGAACTCGGCTTGCAGTTCGCTTCTGTTTCTCGGTTTTTCGGTTTTTGTTTCACAATTTGTGTTTGCATTTTGAAAAGCGCACTGCAAACTTTCTCATTCGTTCGCAGATCGAATTCAATTTGCGAAGCACTAATAAAACTTCTTGAATTACGAATTAGGCAGCTAATATTGAATTAAATGAGTGCGCATTGAAAACAATCGCTGCGCAGCAGAAACTGATTCGCATCAATTCACATCAATGATGTGTTTCAATGTCAGATTGCTTGTAAAGCGATTCGGCGATCGGATCGCTTTCGGCAAACATTTAAAAGCTATATTCACGGCACATACACACACATAACACTTGAAACGAATTCTCGTTGCCTCTCGTATCTCACACACATTAATATTACATAATATTTAATTTTTCGAAAAGGATGCGCGTTTTCAATGGAAAAGCAGCGAAATAAAAAAAGCGTTTTTGAAAAGCAGTAAATTAAATGCGTTAATTGCACAGTGATTAATTTGAACGCGAAAATTTAATCTTTCGTTCTTATTTGGAATTAAAAATTCACCAAAAAGGAGCGAAGCCTTACGAATAACATGATACACATACAAGAACGTTATATAAAAGTACAGTCGCTACTTATTTAATTGCGAATCAAAATTTATGAAAGATAAAAAAATGGCAGGCAAAATGTATCGTTTCAGAGTACCTTATACACTCAATCACTTATAACACTACACTACGAACATCGCAATCGAACTTTAGTATGTGTGTGTGTACCACAAATGTTTACGTTGTTGTCTTGTTGTGCGAACTGTTGTGTGTGCGATCCATAATAAAGTGAAGCCCCGAAGCGTGGTTTGAACACTAAAATTCCGAAAGAGGTAATAAACAACGTAAAAATGCATACGATTATCATTATCGTTATGTGATTCGCGAAACGTTCGCAATAAATTTCTATGAACACACACAACACACACACATATCTGAAACTTTGCGTTCGAAAGATTGGCTTTTCACCAGAAAGGGCACCGAAATTATAGCGACGTTTATATTCATCACTTAAGTTCGCTTTTGTGCGCGTTTAATTACCGATTCTCTTCAGTGTTCATTTAACAACGAAAATTCACGATCCGTTTCAATGAGCAGCAACAAGAGAAAGAAAAGCGTCGAATATTATTTTTGATCGCATTCAATAGACAATTTAGCAGTTACCAAGTGCAGTGAATACGCAAATACAATAAATTTGCAAACGTGAATATTGACCGTAATCTGAGAATGCAATCATGAAAAGTTTGTTTCCACTGCTTTCAGCTCTGTTTACATAACAATTAACTTTCGCCACTGTTTCGGAGTTTCGTAATTAAACGATTAAAAGTGCAATAAACGTTTTTTCTAGCTGCATGCAACAAAATTCACTGCGAACGCAAACTTGTTCATCATTATCATTATTAATATTCGCAACAGTCGTTGTTTATAATAATTTTTATTTCCTTTCACTGCAAAAGTGCAACGACTAGTACATGTGTGTGCTGTGTATGTGTGTGTTCAACACACTATGTTCTTCTTTCTTCTGTGACTCGCTAAAATTGCTCTTTTTTCACGGGTTTCATTTCTTAATTTTCAATATTCAACAAAAGAAGAGAAGAAATTTTTGCTTCTTTCGCAAACCACTTCTTCTTATTCGCGATTCTTATTCTTTTCAAAAACACATTCGAACACAACATTCGTGTATAGTCAGTCGAATATTCAGTAATAATAAAAAAACACAGCGAAGCGATTGTATATGTAATACGAATGCTTTGCTACAATAGTAATGATAGGTTTACAATGGATGTGAACTTCTTCTCTTCTTCTTCTTTCTGTTTGCAGCAAACTTTTGTGTTCACATAAACATCATCGAATGCAAGCAACGCACAATGCATTGCAATCAGTTTTATTAAATTATTATTTCTGTATCAAAAAACATCACATCACAAAAGCTGTCCATACATTTTTGCTTTTGCTTCTAATTTCACACCATACACAGTATGACAAACAATGAAGCGTCATTGATTTCATTCGATTTCCGTTTCGAGAGCAAAAAATAGTTGCAAATAGTATTTGCCTTGATTCGAGGCGAAGAATTGAGTTATTATCAATGAAACGTTTAAAAGTCAATTTGGAAAACATGAAAAAGTTTGTTTGCACAAAAAAGACTAAATAAAATGAAGCATGAAATTAATTTCGAAACGATCACTCGGCGTTTACTGTGTTTATGAGGCAAGTTAAGGCGAGGCGAGGCGCTTTTCAATGCGTTCAGTCACATGCGAGACTCGATTTAATGGGAAAACGTTTTTTTCTCGAACACCAAAAAAGTGATGCGCGTAAAGTTTCGCTACATGATGAGAGCGAAAGATGCGAACGCTCAGTTTTACTCTTGATTCATTCATGAATGCTTTCGAAGACGGAAAGCGTTGCAAAAAGTGAAGTGAAACCTGTAACCGATGTCTGACGAAGAAACAACAGAAAACAAGGTTAGAGCAGTTA
>NCKV01000084.1:0-28496 GCA_003675905.2 Leptotrombidium deliense
AAATGTTTCACAAAATTCGTGTGCCGTAAACCAGCATGAAAAGTAAATTACACATACTTGTACAACGTTTCAGGTGTGCAAACAATTTTTAACTGAAACACAGGTAATTGTACGAAAGGATGAACACTGTGATGAGAATGTGATGTAATCAAGTATCGATTTACAGGCTGAGAGCAGACGATCACTGAAAGTTGTAACAATGTTTTAATAAAGAAAAGCTACTTTCGACGAAACAGCAAACGTTAATCTTAACGCTAAATATTGAATTTCTCAGTCATATATGAAAAGTTTGCTCACAAAGCACGAAATTCGTATTTTTATGTTTCCAATAAGAATTTTATACGTTTGCAACATTAGCTTTGCTTCAACAAATCGTTGCCGTATTATTGCGATCGTTCAGATTGAGATGTTGAGAGTATATATGTACTTTTACTTTCACGTATATTTGTACTACTTCGATGTGCTATGAATTCGATTGATACAAGTAAAATTACGTCACGAAATGTTGGTTCGCTGAGAATAAAGTGATCATTGATTGTTGGACTGTGAACAAGTCGCCATTGTTTTTAATGAATATTATTACTGTTATACAATATTCTCGCAGGAAGCGAGCGAACTCGAGTTAACGTATTGGAAAACGATTAGGCGCTCATTTGGACAGCGAATGTCCAGCAACAGTTCCGAACTGATGAACACTGCGTCGTTGGTTGGCGAACTCTTGCAATGAGAACGAATGCGAATGCGGAACGATGAGAACGATAGAAGAATGAAAGTACGTACAGAAGAGTAGTTGTTGTAGTAGCAACAGCAGCATCAACTGCAGTAGCAGCTTTATTTCGTTTCTTTTCGCTCACGAGTCACGAATCAGGAATCAAACGCTTAATGAGGCGATCATAAAGCATTCGCAATAAAAAGTTTGCTTAATTTTTTATTGCAACACAAGAATGGCAGGAGAAAAGAAAAACACGCAACACTTTATCTTTTGAATAAACACAGTAAGGGTTAATTTATGTTACAATTCGTTTGCAAATTTTATTGCACGAAAGTTTTGCGCTGCGAAAAAAAAACGCATAACACAGTAAAGTTTAGTGTAATGAACGATAATATTGTTGAACTGTGTACAGTGTACACATTAAATATACACATTTTGTTCGCCGAAAAGTGTTTGCATTGAAGAAAAGAAAGTTTTTCATAAAAAAACGCAACGCAACGTTTCATTGACAAAAGTCAACTTTTCATTTTGAATTACATTTTCGGAGCCTTAAAATTCGAAGCCATTTTGTAAATAAATATTAGAAAAGTTGCAGGCATTCAAATTGTATTTTGCTTAACAATTTTTTGCTTCTTTTATTATTAGATGCGATGCTCTTCGAAAGGCAACTACAATTTCTTCTCTTTTGTTGCTATTTTCACGTATAAATCAATCAACAATTTCATTTAAAAGTATAATAAACTTTGTTTGCATTCATTCGTCGAGTAATTCAATTTTTTCCACTTTACTTTACTTTATTTCGCAAAAGTTTTGCACCGTATTTTCGTTCAGTGATTATGACTACTCAACTGTTATTAAATACACAAAATTCGACATGAGATTTGTGCAACTTTTTTGTTTTCAAATGCTTCGCATTCAAAGAGAGAAAACAAAGAAGAAAAAATTAATTTAAATTTTTATTAGTGATCTATTGAATTGTGCGAACTTCGAAGCACACATACACACACACATACATTTATTATGCACCGAAAAGTACTCGAAAATGGTTGAATAGATTTGTTAAGCCTCCGTTTACCAGTGGCAACAATGAGAACCGATAAATATGATACTTTACACTACTTTACTTTACCGATGATTATTGTATGTAAGCTCTAAATTCAGTGTGTGTTCAATTCGAGGAGTAACTAAGCAACTGTAAGTAACACATGAAAAACGTCAACACATACACAGACACAAATTGAATGTTCATCTAGTAAATGCGATTTGAAATAGGAATGATTCAACGTTTCCTGAGGTTTCTAGAGAGTACAGACAACACGTCGCCTCGTCGCTGTTTAAATGTGAGCTTGAGTGCAAGTTGAACACGTCGACGGACCTATGTTATAATCAGTGAGTTAAGAGAACACGAAACTGGCATTGAACGTCGAGCATTACACGAACATCACCGTTAATGTATGTATTCATATAGAAGTGTGTTTGTGTGCACGGTTAAACGGATGAGAATCAGCAGGAAAGCGAAATGCGATCACTGATGCAACAACGAACAGAGAAATAAATACATTCGCTTTAAAAGGAATTGCAAAGAAAGAATTTTCAAATTTTGTCTGTTGCACACAAGAACAGTGTGAGAATCGAATTGAATTGAATCGAACTGAGAGACACGTCGATTCGATCGAAACGGTAATTTATCGGTTAACTTGTAAATTGTAAAAGGTTGCTTGGCAAATATAAAACAGAGAACAAAACGGTCGCAGAACAGGTTGAATAAAAAGTGTTTCACCGATTCATCGATCCAGAGGAAGAAGTCGATCAGTTTGCTTGCAAAGAAAAAGAGGTAAAAGCATAATTTATTTTATAAATATGAACACTAAAGCTGCTCTCTGATTTCGGTGAGATTTTCGTTTCACCTTTTCGTTCAAATATAATAAATGAATGCAAAAACGAACAGTAGTGGTATATACGCAGCGTTGGTTGGCAGAGTGTGTATGACTTGAGTTTGCAGTTCACTGCAACGCAATCGATGCAGGCGATGGTTAATGAGCACGAGTACCAATCGCTTCGTCAGGATTTCGAAGCTATAAAGAAATTGAACAAAGTATGTGAATTCGAGATCGCATTGTCCATCGGTGATGCTTACTTTTATCCAATAATTTATTAAACGAAGAAATTGCGGGATGAAAACGATGAGTTACTGCTTCAAGTGCAACACATGAGACAACGACTGAATTGCAGGCTTGAGATGAGACAAAAAACAGTCTCTTGTGTCCAAAGTGATCGAAGAAATCCGCAGTCGTTTGTTGATAGTGTTCATAAAAGTCAAGACAAGACCAATAAACAAACTGCTAAAAATGAGTCGTCCTCATTCGACGTCAAACAAGCAAGCAGAAGAAGCAGCATTTTTTCAACGTCAACCGAGGGTACACATTTCTTTTTTGCGCTTTAAAACGCAATCCATTTTAACGTATTCTTTGCTTTCAAAGATTCATCCGAATTTTTCACAGACGACGATTCTTACGAACAGACATCGAATCGCACAGAATACGGTAAATGTATTTTTTTTGTTTCGTGCAACTCTTTTATTCATATCCAATTCATCGCTCAATTGATGCATTCGATGCAAAACAATCATTTTTTGATCACTAAATTCTTCCTTCTTTTGATTGAGTCGTAACCATTGAAAGAGAAGCAAAATCACTGTTATTGTATTATGAACGAACATTGTTACCGAAAAAAGGTCATTAATGTTTGATTAAAAAGAGTGCTCACAATGCGTGAGATATTCATATTCATATTCAAATAATTACACTTTCTTTTCTCGTCAATTGTAAATCGATATTTTCGGCAATTCTTAAAGCAGTGTTACGCAATTTAGCGAACGACTGTAAAAACATATAAAGAGATTGGCTTAACTGCTTAATCTAATTTGATAGATAACTGTGATTACGATCTGTGTAAAGTGACAAAGCGTCACTTTGTGCTTAACTGACAACTGCAATTTTCCCAAATGTATCATTTTACAAAAGGTTTCAACTGTACATTTCGCAGTCATTGAGCACATCGACAATAAAGCGTCGATTGACCTGAGAAACATTTATTGCTTCATGTGTGTGTGCATTCAATGGACACAAATAACCGTAAAAAAGTAAAAATAATAAAAAATTGCAGCAAAGTTTGTCTAATTGAGTGAAACAAGTTTTGAATGTAGAGAAGAGAAGAGAAGCGCAAGATAGAAAGAAACGTTTTCCTTTTCTCAGCGAAAAGCTGTAAATTAAATTATAGTTGCCTTCATTTTCAATAATAATGTAATATTTCATGAAAAATGTCAACAAATATTCGACTACGTTCATTACAAATTTAATATATGTCTTAAGTTTTGGATTAAATTACGATAAAAACGTTACTTTCGTTGTCACTAGCTTCAACTGTTGTCCAATGATTAAAGTGATAAAAGTAAAATAAAAACAGAACTGTTTTTCTAAATGAATCAAAGACACAGTAAAGAGTTGTGAATTAATTACACTTAATTTGAATCAGTGAATTCGTTTTTATACAGAAAAAGTGATCGATGAGCAGTCAGAGAAGCAATTGCAATCAGAAGAGTATTCGAGTCTAACGATCAGCGAATGCGATCTTTTAAAGGAAATAAATGAGTTAAAAGAGAAATTAATGCAAGAAATCGAAGCCAGGGATCAGTTGATTAATCAAAAGCATCTTATTTATAATAATCTGAAATTCAGTCACGATTTCGCGGAACAGCGAATTGAAGAAGAAAAGCAAATTAAGAACAATTTGAATCCTGCTTTGCAACAACTGAGCCCGAGCGATGTTTGTTCTGAATCACCACTTTACAAAAGCGTGAGACATAATTTACTAGACGTTGTGCTTCAATTGTTCAGGGAATGTCGAGTTTGCGATGCCTCGCAACCACCACTTTATTTGCAAACTCAGTTAACGTCACTTATCGACAGCTTCATTCTGCATCAACTTAATTCAGGTACGATTGCATTCGAAATTCACCGAATCTTTCTCCCTTGACTGACACACACATTGCCACATTTCCACAGAACAAGAACATGCATCGAAAGTGGAACACGTCGACGAACATGAACATGAAATCTGTGCTAAGGTTTGTCTTCATTTTGTTTTTATTACATTGCAAAGCATTGCGAAAACGAAAGAAATTTCGATGCGAATATGTGAGATGAGATGAGAAATATTAAAGACGAAAATGGAATCGAATGGTAACTGTAATTATTTGCCAGTAATGAATTATTGCTGCCACTGGTGAACAGAAACAGCAACGTATGTGAATGACAACAGCTTTGAAAGAGTAAAGTTGAACTGTAGTTGTTCGTTGTGCCGAAAGTTTGCTTTGAAAATAATGTGTGGCTACAGATTTTGTGGACTGTATTTGTTTGAAACCATATTTTTGTGAGTATTTTTGCAATGGACGTTTGATGGACACTTAACTTTTATAGTAGTGCTAACGTCGTAACATATATTTCACGTGAAATGTGTACGCTTTTTAATGTTCACCGAAGAAAGAAGAAGAGAGTCACTATTTTTTCTCTGCTGCTCTCATTTTAACACAAAACGTTGTTTCAGAACTTTTTAGAACTTATAAAAGCTGCGGCTCACATTTGAAATGGGTTCACGTTGAGTTCGATGTGTATGCGGACACGAAATGTATCGCTGAGCACTTTTTACTCCGAAAAAGTGATTTCAACTCAAAATCATTGATGCAAATATTGCATCGCATTCGTTCGTAAAACAGATGAAAACAGAGAAACGTGAATACCGAATAGAAAAAACGCATTCGTCGCTAGTAAAGTCAAAGTAGTATTATTTTCTAGTTAAAGCTCTATACTACGAATTTTCGTCTCTCTTTTTAAGTGAATTTTAAAAATCTGGGCTTTCATTTCGAAAGCAGTGATATCGATTTCTGGAGAAGAAAAACCAAGACTTTAATCTCTATTTAATGAGCTATTCTTAAAATCGAATCGATTTCAGCAAAAAATGACGCTTTTAAAAGTCACATCAATTAATGTACATTAATGTAGTTTTGAAGTAAACGTCGATCGACTTTTAGTGATGTAGACGAGTGAAGAAGAGCGAGACGAGTGTAGAATTACTTTTCTTTTCTAGCTGCTTTGCTTTGCTTTGCTTTCGAATAACAATTAATTAAAGTCGTAAAAGAAGTGAGTGTCCATTACTAATGACCGCCGATGTTTTGCAACTTTTTGCACATCTTTAATCAAGAATCAATTTCGTATTCGCAGTGTTTTGCTTTTCGCCGTTGCATCGAGACAGAAAGTATCTTCTGAAATGTGTTCTAATGACAGTTTCACAAGAAAGAAAAGAACTGTGAGACGACAAACATGTAACATAAACAAGTAAATAATGTTCGTTCGCTTTGTTGCTTCCAGAAAACATCACGTTTTACATTTGAAAGCATCTTTTGCTTCAGACAAAAGTAATGCAATGCAAACAATTAACGTGTGCTCTTTGCTTTCATCACACATTTATAAGAACAAACAGCGTTGTTCACAGAGGCTTTTCAAAATTCGAATGAATGTGATATAAAATGCAGACATGGATGCAAATGCGTGTAAAGCGTCGTGTATAATCGGCTCATTAACATCAATCGAATAGCAGACGCGTTTATCGTTCTTTTCTATTCACGAGTTTAATGTATTCGATTGCATAACTTTCGGTAATGATAGTGAAATGAACGTTCAATTTCCGCTGCGAAACGATACATCTCTTGAAAAGGTATTACAACGACATTGCACTCAATCCAGATTTGTTGCACAAAAACACACACACAGAAGCACACAGCAAAACGTATACTATGTTATAAAATCGAAGTGAAATGAAAAAATTATGCAAGCTTTTAAAAAGAATAGCAAACAGCCAAAAGGCATTATTTCATATTTTCATATTTACTATTCAAATGTGTGCATTCGTTGCAATATTTCAATGAATGCTCGATAATTGAGTAAAATAAAATAATGAATACGTGACTTTAGATTCGAATTTCGAATATTCGAAAAGTAGCTAAAAAAGCACGACAAACAATAACATTTTTTAATAAATTAAAAACTCATTGTTAGTTAAATTGAAGAGCAAAACGTGAGAGCAAATGAATGAAAAATCAGCGAATTTTTTGTACCTTCAGAGACAGTGTCTGGCAGTCAATTTGAAACTAGTGAAAGGCTTGTAATTGAAACTCAGAGATTGATTACGTAAAGAATGGTATTATTATACGTTGAAAATAACTTGAGGCCATTTCGAGTTCCGTTGCGCCGATGTAACGGAAGAATAGTTTCTTGCCAGCAAAATGCTTTTTTTGTTGCCAAACGAGACCTTTTCGACATCACTTTTCACAAATAAATATCGAATGCTTTCCAAAAAGCAGATAACACCAGACAAAAGTTTGATTGATTTTGCTTTGTCTATTGCGACATGCTACTGTGAAAGGCAATGCAAAAAGTAAAGTAAAAGTTCATGTTTTAAACATTCGCCATATTTACATTTGCATTACTTAGCTGAGTTCGCAACAGGCATTTCGCAATTAATAAGTTCTCGTAAATTCTTAATTACAGTAATTACTGCTATTTTGGTATTGCAAATTGCAATTAGTTAATAAGTTGCTTGCAAACGTTTTGCTCTTCACTTTTTATGCGATCAATGAGCGCACAGTTCGAGTGAAACCAAAAACATGAACGCTTCAATGATTATCACAAAAGTTTGCCAAGAGTGCGAAAAACATGGCTGTAATCAGTGATTAAACGGTTACAGACATCGAAATCGATTAACAAGAAAAGTTTTGTGACATTTTTTCTTCTCCGCTTTGCGGAATGAATTCAATACTGAAACTGTGAAGCAAAAGCAATGTAAACGACAAACTCATGTTCCGACTGCGGTTTCTTGCGTGGACAGCGATTCGATGCATTTTTCAAACGATGAGAGCGATGAGCAGCAATAATAGTAATGTTCTAAATTATCCATGTGTTATTGCTTTCAAATTGTTGGCTAAAAAATCGTTTTAACGTCAATTTGTAAGTGCTGCGCGCAGAATGTGAGTCTGCATTCATGTGTGAAATTGGCTGATTGCAGTCTACGGTTTCTATAAATTTTTGCTAAGCAATCGTTACGTCGAAATTAAACGAGAACACATTAGTCCGTCAGTTTGCGGCCATTACGGATAGCATTACAGTTCAATTCGAACACCGTATCGCAGTGTGTTAACAAACCATAAAATATCGCGAAATGTATCCATTTGTGAATGAATATTGTTGAAGCTGTAAATTGCAACACGATAAAAAGTGAACAACACAACACATCGCAACATTACTCTCCATTAAAAGTATTTTCATTAATAATGAAATACTTTAAAGCCACACACACACAATTGCAACCTATTTCCGCTGTGAACGACAAATTAAAATATATTGTCTACGAGTGCCACTTTCACTCTTCAATTACAAAAGTGTACACTAAACACACAAACACACATTCAATGAAATTTAACGAAATGTGTGTGGTTACAACTTTTTTTTCTTGCTGTTCGTTTAACTTTTAATTGCAGAACTGGAATCCGTGAATTCGCTTGCAATCATGCAAATTATTTTCATGCGTAATTACTTTTGCATAACATTTTTGCAGAACAAATTTTCGTTTCTTGTTCTTGCTTTTTCCACTTTTGTAATCACATTGTTTCAATTGGTGAATGTTCGCAACGAATGCAATGTTTTGTTATCTTTATTTCAACGAAAACATGAAATCGCATTTTTCAAACACTTGGCTTCTGAAAGCAACGAAAAAGCAATAACCAGTTTTTTTGCCACAGGAACAATCGTGTGGAAAGTTGGACATTCCTGCTGCTGAAATATGCTCGCAATCTCGATCGATGCTCTTTCGAACATTTTCACTGCTAGACGCACTCAATGGACAATTATTGATTGCTTCGTCTGTTAACGAAAAAAGACAAAACCATTCGTTGTCAATTCGTTGAATATTACAAATTTTGTTTACATGCTTGCACTTTGATTAATTTCTATTCGCACACATATTTCTCCTCTGATTGCATATCCGTTGTCCATAGCAATGATGCAACCAATTCAATTGATTTCACAAAAACAAACATTGAATAACTTGTGATTGATTTCAAATAATGAATTTTTACCCTTAATTTGCAGACTGGTAAATATCCGCAACGACTCTTGGATTTGTTTCGCGAAAATAATCGACTTTTAAGAGAAATTCAAGCAAAAGAAAATAAAGAAAGAGAATTGCAAAGAGAAGTTTGTAATCTGACGTATAAGTACAAAACATTGTTAAAACGTTTATCTGATCTCAAATTTTCAAGTACAAAACCGTAATTTTTATTATTGCAACTTTTTATCGATATTAATGTAATAAACTTGAGTGACCCTAGTATTTCAAAAAGCTTTTCATTCAAACATTTCATAGAATTCATTTTTTTCATAGGATTAACGATCTTCAGTGTCATTCATTTCGAAATCAAATTTAAATTGCGACGCTGTTGGCTGCATTTCTGTTTTGGCGCACTTTTTTCGTCTGTAAAGCGGCGGTTTAAAACTCGGCTTCTTCTCTTCTCTCAGTAGACAATTATGGATTTGGATTTTATTTCTTGTTTTCTCATATCGTTGCGCTTCTTGTCGCATCTTACTGCGATAGTCTCCGAAGTAATTGCTCATCAACTGCCGTTTTCTAATAAAACTGGTTTTCGAACTTTTTAGACCGTTGTACACTTTCGACGCTTCTATGCGTTTTGAGTCATCATTAGACTTCAAAGTAAGGTATTCTTCTATCGATCGCAAGCACCAGTTTAGCTCCTCTTCAAAACAAGATCCATTTGAAGTGTCACCGTTTTGTTGGTCACTGTTACTCTTTCGCTTCGATTTCATCTTAACTTTGCATTCCATTGCGAATACGTAAAGGGGTCGTTATTAATTTTCGTCGACTGCTCATATGATGCAACTTCGCAAAGTGAACGTCCTTTTCAATGTCGTCCAGAGATAAGCAACGATTTCGAACAAAACCCGTTTTCGTGCCGTTTGCATTGTATTCCACACCGGAAACGTAAAGGTTTCGTTTTCACAATCATGCCAACACATTTGATGCGAAATTATCAAATATCAGTTTCAATTGAGTGGAAAGACGGAATTCGCGGCATTTTCATCGGTCTGTGTGTGACCGGCGACGCATGAAGTGAACTAAATTTAACCGAATATTGTTGATGTGGCAGTGTTGGAGGAAACAGAAACGATTTGTTGTATGCGTCGATTGGCGGTGGTGGTGGCGGTGACGGTAATCCGCACTCAATTAACATCTTCTTGCATGCAGCGATGTCCAAATTATTCATTTTCTCTCTTGAATAACGCGGTGGTGGAGGCGGAGGCACACATCGAGTTACAATGTTAGTGTCCTTTGAGTTGAGCTGTGGATATTGCAGTGAACAACGACGCGAACGTTCAATGTCTCGTTCTGCTGACACTTCTTTTCTGTTTCGGAAAACAATGCCAAGGATAATGCAATGAAACACAAGTTCGCTTTGCTTACTTTCTCCAAACAATCAGTGCAATGGCAAATATTAATACAATGAATAAAGAGAAGGCGATAAAAGATACGATGTAAATAGCTTGTATAAACGAATCTGGTGAACAAATATCGAACGATTATTTGATTGATGAAAAGTGTAAATATATGTATATGTACCTTCGAGAGTGAAGCGCAAAATTTTGCAGTCTTGGAGGGATTGGTCTCTGCATTCGGTCACATTTACGATATGTTCGTTGTGATGGTTTTGTTTGGTTGTCACCTCTCCAGGCTCTTGTGTCTCCGAAGAGGAGTATACTTCGGAAACAACAGCTTCACCGGGAACTAAATTAAATAAACGAATGAAGCAATGATCACTTGAATGTTATGTGTGTGCTAACCCGTGGAACAAGCCCTAGAGTCTGGATGAGAGGGACAGGCACAGATGTAACCTTGTGGTCGGAAGAGGCACAAGTGGCTGCAACCTCCGTTCTGATTTCCACACGGATTTGTATCTGCAGACGCTAATCTTAAAAATAAATATTTGCTTTGATTGTAAGTACCGGCTTGTCTTGATGGAGCAACCATTTTCAGTTCCATCAAATATTCGATGTTCTCAGTGATTACATGCTTATCAGTTCCGGTCTCTTTGTCAGCTCTTTCAATTGCTTTGCTCTGCCAGTCTGTCCAATACACATGTTGTCCGTAAATAGTGACGCCGAATGGATGCGAAATATCTTTCACTACAATTTTGCGCACTTTTCCTTGAAAATCAGTGCTCTCGATTCTATCTAATTGAGCGTCAGCCCAAAAAAGACGTTTTGCTTCGTAATCGACGGATAGTCCGTTGGGCCAACCTAAACCCGATGCGATTACTACTTTTCTATTGGAGCCGTCCAAGTAGGACCGTTCAATTTTAGGAAGACTGCCCCAATCGGACCAAAAGAGAAGCGCTTTTTTGGGAAATATTGCAAGAGATCGTGGCTCATCGAGATCTAAGTCTATTATCGTTCTTCTTGAGCTTCCATCACTTCGCGCCACTTCAATAATATTGCGTCCTGTGTCTGACCAGTAAACGTTCTTCGCGACCCAATCAAATGCCAAACCATCAGGTGTCACCAAATTAGCCGAAACAATGTTCACAACATTGGATCCGTCAAAATTTGCTGACCTTATAACGTCTAAGGCAACGTCAGTGTAAAATATTTTTTTCATATCATAATCAAAATCAACAGCAACAGCGTTAAAAACATCATTTATTGGAAGAAACACATCACTGTGATCTGCTGTGTCTAACGATATTCTTCTTATACTTCCTTTGCTGGCAAACAACAAAAACGTTGACAAATCTGAGTTAAAAAGATGCAACAATGGTAAATAAAAGCATGATCACAATTGTTGTCTTACTTGATTGACAACTCTTCTTGTCTTCCAGGAGCAGCATTCCAGTGGGACATGTACACGAATAACCCCAAGAAGTACGTAGACAAAGATGACTACAGCCAGCTTTATTGGCATGGCAAACATCAGTTACGTGCTGCTCATCGAAACTGTTCACCGCTCTAATGTCAACAAGATTGTTTAAACCTGACAGTATTGTTGTCGGCTTTCCTCTTTGTTTAAGATTAACAGTGAAAATGGCTCGAGTCTCCCAATCAGACCAATAAACATCATCATCGATGTGTGCAACGCCGTAAGGAGACGGCAAATCTTGCGCTAAAATATCTCTATTCACACCATTCAAATCAGACATCTCTAAAGTGTGAATCTGTGAATCGACCCAAACGAGCTTCTTTTTTAAACTAATCACAGTGATACCATTTGGCCAGCCAAGGTTAGAATCAATGATCACAGCACGTTTATCGCCATCCATGTCAGCTCTCTCAATGCGTGTTTTGCTTCCCCAATCAGCCCAAAACATGTATCCACTCAGATAATCGACTGCAATGCCTCGCGGACTGTCCAAATCTTGCGAAACCAGAGCTCGTCTATTATTACCATCCAAATCTGAAACTTCGATTCGCTTTCTTCCAGCGTCTGACCAGTAAATTTTACGTCCAATGTTATCAACTGCGAGACCATTAATGTCATTCAAACCGACGGAAATTACGCTGTGAGCGTTGCTGCTTGAATCGTAACGCGCTCTGTAAATTTTGTCCTCATTGATATCCGACCAGAAGACGAATTTCTCCTGTGTATACACGTCAAGAGTCAACGCATTCGACAGATTTCCTTTAATAGGCACAACTACGTCAGAAAAATAAGGAACATCCAACGATATTCTTTTTATGGAAGTGCGACTGGTGGCTATAAGAAATCGTTGCATATCACGAGCGCAAGTTTTGTTGTCCTCCAGAAGTTTGATTCCAGTCGGACAAAAACAGGAGAAGCCTTTTCTTGAAGCACTTAAAAGGCATAAATCGCTACAGCCTGAATTTGAGCAACCATTTGAACTTTGAGGTCGTTTATTGTGAAATATTTGAATGTCCATTAAATTTTCGAGTCCCGTTAGTACAGTACTCACATGAAGACCACTCTTTTTGTCAGCTTTTTGAATGCTTTTCAATTCCCAATCAGTCCAGTAAACAAAATCTTCGAAGACTGCTAGTCCGTAAGGATGCTTAATACTTTGAGAAACAAGTGTTTTTCGGTTGGCACCGTTGTAATCAGAATATTCGATGCGTTTCATTCCAGCATCGCTCCAGTATATCTTTTTCTCTTCGAAATCAACACACAAACCGTGAGGCCACGTCAACGAACTACCCTGCAGAACACTTCGCTCAGTGCCATCCATACTCGATCTTTCTATTTTAGCCTGCGATGCATCCCAATGAGTCCAAAACATAAGTGCACTTAAGGAGTCAACTACAATATCACGCGGTCTTTCCAGCGACTGCCAGATTACTATTGACCGCAATGAGCCGTCGAACCGCGAAGCTTCGATCACATTACGGCCGGAATCAGTCCAATAAATATTTTGCGCGATCCAATCAACAGCGACGCCGGCAGGTGATTCCATCGGCTGAGACACAATCACTGTTTCTCTGCTGCCGTTCCAAAAGGCGCGGTTTATTGTATCGTTCGTAATATCACTCCAAAAGATGGAAAACGATTCGAAGTCCCAGTCTAAGGAAACGGCACTATTGACATTGCGAAGCGGCAAAACAACATCGATGTCCGAATCGTCGGCACAATCGATGCACAGCCACCGAATGTCATTGCGTCTCGAGAACAACAGAAACGTGTCTGGATGACTGTTACATGTCTTTTGGTCGGCACTCAATTGAAAGCCGGTCGGACAGGCACAACGATAAGAAACATTATTTGCTAGACAAATATGACTACACTCATTTCCAGCACACCTGTCACTAACTTCCGGTTGTCTAAGAGGATGTAAAACAAGAATATCCATAGGAAAATGTAATTTTCCGTGCACTATTTTCACATCACCTCCAGTCATTTTAATGGCACTGTGTATACTCTTTGTATGCCAATCTGTCCAATAAATGTTATCTTCAAACACAGTGACCGCAAATGGATGCGGAAGATTGCCTTCAATAACCGATTTTCTGTCAGTTCCATCTAAATTTGAGCTTTCAATAACGTGATGTTTGGCGTCCACCCAATAAATGCGATAACTTGGGTAATCGATTGTCAATCCGTTTGGCCAAAACAAACTTGTGTTGACAATCGCGTATCTGCCCGTTCCGTCGATGAAAGCCTTTTCAATTCTCGGTGAATTACCCCAATCAGTCCAAAACAATGTACTATCCTCTGGATTTACAACGACGGCTCGCGGTTTTTCCACATTTTTCCAAAATAAAACTTTTCGCATCGATCCATCGAGTGCTGAGAACTCAATCCTAGAGGTGCCGGAATCTGTCCAAAACAACCTAAAACACATTTCATCAGAAAATGTTTAATATCACTTCAATATCAACCTTTCGCTAACCCAATCAACTGCTAAGCCTCCTGGACTTATTAGACCCGCATTTACGATTGACTTCACGTCAGTTCCGTTAAAAGAACAGCTAAATATTGCGTCTGCTGTGATGTCGGACCAAAATATTCGTTGAGACTTGAAGTGAAAGTCAACAGCGATTGCATTTTGAAGATCACTTATAACGGCAGTGTAATCAAGTCCGTCGACTGCAACTTTTCGAATGTCGACGCGATTTGCAAAAATTATCACAGGTGGAGGACCGAGAGCTTTACAGCGCTTTTTATCATTTCGCATTCGATAACCTTTCGCACAAAAACACTGAAAACCAGGAACCATATTCTCACACTTTTGACTGCACATTTCTTCCTTTAAGGAACACTCGTCGATGTCGAGACATGATTTTCCGTCGACACCCATATCATAACCTTCTTTGCAAGCGCAGTGATGCCCGTTTTTTGTCGCGATACACAACTGTTGGCACGGATAACCGTCCTCCTTACAAGGAGTGCCGCTGTTGCAAGTCCCGTTTCCATCTTCGTCCGAACCATCCGGACAGTTTGGTGCTCCGTTGCACACGTCGTGTTGACTGATACAAGTGCCGTCGCCGCACCTGAAATGACCAGTGGCACATTGCGACGGTTGAGCGCATCCTTTCTCATCGCTGTTATCACTGCAGTCTATATCACCATCACAACGCCATGTTAGACGAATACAACGTCCTGAAAGGCAGCGAAACTCCTCTGGTGAACATGTCTTCGTCGCTGAAATGAAAAGCTGTTAAATATGTGTTCTAATTAATACTTGGCTGATCTCAGTTTCCTATTTTTATGCATTTTCAATGAGATGCAAAACGAAAGCACGCAATGACATATTTTTTGCAAACAGACTCGGTTCGCTAATAAACGTTGTCTGTGATTAATTGACTCGATTAATGAGATTCACGAATGCTGCCACATTCTGTCAACACTCGTTGCGACAATTAATTTACTAAAACGCAGCGTTTCGACGTTAGAAACAATTTGCGACTCAATATTTCAAAGCAAATTCAAACGCAAACATTAATCGAGTTTTTCGCGAATAAAAATGAGCAAAAATTGTAAAAATGGTTCGATTTCACTTCTCAATGAACGCTGTTTATAACTGCTGCTTAAACTTTCTTTGCGAAAATGCGTTTTCAAAAGTTTAACTGAAAAGTAATCTGTGCGAAAAACTGTAAACGGTAAATGTGTAAATGAATGCGAATAGCGAGCAAAAATAACATCGATTTGACGATAAATCAAGTCGAACAGGAAATGGTGATATCTACTAACGACAATCTTTTTCATCAGATCGGTCGTCGCAGTCTCCGTCGCCGTCACATCGCCAATCCAAATTTATGCATTGTCCGTCTGTGCATCTAAACTCTCCATTTCTGCATTCCACTTTTCCTTCTAAAAAATGTAAATAATTGAAATAGAGCATTACGCAAGATGAGCACTGACCACACTTTTCCTCATCAGACCAGTCACCACAATCGTTGTCTCCGTCACATCGGTACGCTTCGGAAATGCATCGACCGTTGCGACAGCGATGTTGTCCCGAAGGACACGTTACTCGGTCCTGCGGCACCAGATCTGTTCGAAAATGGTTCTCATTTATTTCACTGCTTTTCTCTTTTTTGTATCTGTTTGTGACAATCGAATAATTGCGAAAACGAAAAAGAAGAGCAAATGGTCTTTACCGCAATCTAGTTCATCGGAGCCATCCTGACAGTCTATATCGCCGTCGCAGTGCCACTGCAGTGATATGCAGCCTCCTTTGTGACACCGGAACTCAGAAGTGGCACACGGACGACCCGCTGTAATGTAATTTGTTTCCCAGTTACAGTCACGCACAAAACGTACATTCAATTTTTGTCTCTATTTGTGTTTATGTTTTATCTTTTTTCTTCACTCTTTTTGTGTGCAACAAACAAATGACTGAAATAACAGTTGCTTTCGGCGAATGAGATAACGATGCAAAAATGTTTGAATGGCATGCAATGTTATTGCAAATTCAGCGTAACGCGAAAAAGTGAATTTTCGAGCTGTGAGTAGTTGTAAGTGAGCAGAGAAAAAAAAACATTCACAGCGAAATGAACAAAACGAAAATGCAACACTCACGGCATTCCTCGTCCGAACCATCGCCGCAATCGTCGTCTTTATCACAATTCCATTCACGTTTAATGCACCGTCCATTACTGCATTGAAATTCAGCCGACGAATCGCAGGTTCGTGGTTCGCAGTCGTCTTCGTCTGAATTGTCGCCGCAATCGTTATCACCGTCGCACCACCACTGTTTCAATATACATCTTCCACTCGAGCATATAAAATGTTCCTTCGAGCAAATCGGGTTTTCTACATACAAAACAAAAGTATTACACAATAATTATATTACACTTGTGTTACACAATATGCACTGTATACTGCTTCATTCGACGCCAATAAAAAGACATAAACTCAACTTTGAATAACATATATTGCATTGCATTGCATTGCATTGTTTCATAATCGATTCTGCGTTTTAATTTGCAACTTGATCAATGTTGCTTAAATCAACATTACGACTGCATTAAGCTTAATTAACTGAGACATCTTTCTATCGTTGATTACAACGCTAATAATGATTTTATGAAATGATTGCAAATTGCAATTGCAATTGGTGCCATCGACTGTTTTGTTTTTATTGCACATAAATGACTAAATTGCTTAGTTATCGAAGCAACCAAATTGCAAATGAATGCGTTGATTAACAGTAAAGCAGAAATATATTAACAAAGTGTTCGTTAAGCAGTCTGCGTTCACTTTCTCTCACTTTTAATGTTCTCAGCGATTGTGCATTCAGTTCACTGCGAAACCATAGTTCATTGACTGTCAAGCAGTGATTTATTTGGAAGCTGTGTGTGTTTGCAACTCACAATTCGTCTCTAAAATACAAGTTGCAACGCTGAACGACTGGTAATTAATAAACGTGAACTGTTTTCAACGTTTGTCAAGTAACAACGGCGAAAAATGCGTGACAAGTGAACCAAAATTGGTCTTAAGTTATACCGAAAAGTGACAACTTTTTTCCGGCTTTTGAATAATGAATGTGTGGCCAGATTTTGTGGATTGAAGATTTTTAATAAAAAGCCTAACTTTAACTTTCGGTTACTTAATATAGCAAACAAAGTCGTTGTTTACGAAAGCGTAATAATCAGTATCTATAAAATATGAAATAAAATATCGAGTTTAATTTAGTTGACTGCTTTTTAAAAATTATTGCTTTAATAAGAATTGACGAGTTTTTCAAATAAACTTGATTAAATATTCTTTTAAATCTCATCTTTTCATATTCAAATTTTTTAAATTAGGAAATATTCTTAAAAGCTTTTTTAATAATTGACGTCAAAAGTCTTAGAATTTATTATCGATCCAGACAGAATCGTGATTTTATTGTAGTCTTGAAGTAATTAAAATGCTTGCAAATAATGTGATCTAGATGATATAAAAGTACATTAAAATTGGTTTTGTTCATTGTGATCAAGTGAACACTAATTGAAATATTTGTAATTTGTTATTTAACTATACGTGTGTTACGTACTTATTGTTCCTATGTTTGACACTAGAATTTAAGTGTAAAATGTAAGCAGACGAGAAATTTACATGAATAGAACTAATGTGCCGTGAACATTTTGCTTCTTTTTATTTCCTTAAAAGCGAAGCTTTGAAGAAAATTATCAATAATTGCGTAAATCTGAAAGTGTTGCCGTTTTTGTTCTTTTGTGAAAAAAATTATATAACACGATTAACGTTTGAATTTCATGAATATTTTCGTGCATCTTGGCTTAAACATTGCATTACTTAATGGATGCATTTATATTTAAAGAGTTTTATAATTAAAAAGTGGAAAAAGTGAAACAGTATCTTGTTGCTGTTGCATCAATGGCGAAATGCGATTTTTGTTTCACTTTTGTTGCATATTTCATGTTTCTACGGGAAATCAAAAGTTAATTACTTTCTCTATGGTATTCATACTCAATGCATTGTCTTCGAATGAAAACAAATAAAATTACGCGACATTTCAATGAACATGAAATTAAAATCATTGCACTCGATTGCAATAAAATAAGTTGCAACTTGCAACGACCTACTTTTGTCTCTTTGTAATTTTAACTGCTTATATATGTATACATGAAAATACAATAGACGCAATTATTTTGTTTCATTCAATTTGAAATAATATCTCTTCTCTATTGCAATTCATATGTTTCGGAAATTAATCTAATAATATTACTTTCAACAAACGAAACGATGCGATATTCAACCTGAATACAAAATATGTGAATATGTTGCATTATTGAATCACTACTCTCTGTTCCACACATGGTAACAAGCATAGAAATAAAAATTGTTACAACTATCCATAATCACTCAAATGGACAGATTAACACAAACAAATGACAATTCAAAACAAAGATAATGTAAAGAGCATCATCTTTTGCACTCATCTTGTCGCGCTCCGAAAAAGCCGGGTACCCATAAAAAATTTAGAGTGGTGCGAACGAAAATCCGATTAGGTATCCGACTTGCAACACTACTCTCAAAACATCAAGCAAAGGGCAAAATAACTTGTATCCAAACTTCTTTAAAAACTCATTTACTGTAATTATATATGTAAATGTACAAGTCATGCGATTCACATGTTATTCCTTATTCGTTATCCTAATTATATATTATTAAAGAAACATCGTTAGTAAATGATGGCTGAATAAACCGAGAACATGTTGTAAAAAAGTTTGTCAATTAACTTTCAAACGTGATGAAGAAAGAATGTTTGCAAATTTCAATAAATGTTTCAAGCATTTTGATTTTTAAAAAAAGCAACAAAGTTTAAATAAATCAGTATTCCTTTAAATATCGCAGGTTATTTTGACATCAGACACTTTTATTACCTTTACAATTGTAATTAATTAACGAATTAACGTTTCTTTTTGTTAGCAAACAGAAATGTTTCATTAAACGTTGCGTAAAACAAAGAAAAAAACAGAAGCAGTAAATTGTATTCGCAAACATATCTAACTGTAATGGAAAAGGTCAATTAAATTGGTATACAATTGATGCGCTGTAAACTGCAAATAGGATTAAAGTGATTCATCTTGGAAACGTAATTTCGTTGTCACTTTTATAAACGTAACACTTCACGTTTGTATCCAATTTTCGACTTTTATATCAAAAGCTTGTCACTCATATCATTCGTTTTTTGTGCAAGTATTTCCTTTTTTGCATTACGAGTGTACTTGAGCAGCAAAGAAAAATGCTTTTAACGTTGAACAAAGTGCAACAAAATTATAGAAAGCAATCGGTTTAATTTATCACTTCTTTGAGTACGAAATTCATTCATTGTTCAGCGAAAGTAGAACACTCGAAACACACGTATTAGTGTACATGCATATTAATGTGTGCGAAGTGAAGCTGAATGAATCGCATAATATTCATTGATGACTGTATTAATATCTTCTCACTCTTCTTACACATACTCGTACATGTACAGCACTGATAGTGTGCTTCTTGAACATCACTTAAAGCTCTGTTCAAAGAAAGAGTGTCTCTTAACGCAACTTCACAAACTTAACAGACATGACTTGAAATTTGTTGTGATTTGCATGAAGTGAGATTGAAGAATCACATTTCGTCAACATTTGACATTTAATTTCACATTCTTATTGAAGGTGAAAGTGAAACGGTTGACTTGTTAAGAAACAAAAAGCCGCAGTAAGTACACAAGAACACAAGTGTTCATAAATTATTATCAACATTCGCAGTACTGTTGTTGTTGTTGTTGTGTTGGTTATAATGTGATTGATGTTCTTCAATCGATTAAAAAGAACTTCCCGAATCTCGAGTGATTTAAAAGTTAGTTAACTGTTGCAACTTGTGAATTATGTTTTTCTTGTAAGCAAAAAGTTTTTAAGTAAACTTCTTTCTAACTTTGTAGAAAAAAGGAGAATAAAGCGAATGAAGTTAAGTCGGTAAATGTATGCGATCATTGCTGTTTCGATGCATTTTATGCAATTATATTACATTGGCGATAAAAACAGAAGTTATTCGGAAAACGTTCAATATTTAATAACCGCGAACAAAGTAAAGGTAAAGTAAAGTTAGCGAATGTGTTTAAAAACATTAGATTATGCTGTAAACGTACGCAAACTGTGTACATTGAAGTACAAGTTATGTGTACTTATTTTCTACATAGTTTATTAGTATTACAAGCAAAACTGATTACAGTGTAACTTTATATAACATCTGCGAACAAAAATGATGCAATTAATTGAACAGCAATGAAAATAAAAATAAAAGTAATTATTGTTTACAACTTTTTACATAAAAAATTAATGAGAAACAAATAGTTATTAAATCGTTCGTAATTCGATTGCAAATCATTTATCAAACATAATTTATTGTTTCAAAAAGCAAAATTCTTGTTCTTAACAATTTATTGTTTATATATTTATTATAAAAATTGTTGCATTTCATACGAAAAAATGCCATTTTAATAAGTTTGACAAATGCAAAAGGAATTCGCAAAAATTGCAGTAAAATATAAAATATATAATATACAACTTGTTTGCCAATGTTTCTTGTTCAAGTAAGTTCATATTTTCAGTTTGATAACAAGGAAAAAATGCGAAGAATGTTCCTGGAAGCGAAATCTTAAATCTAATTCCCGAAACTTTCACTGCGTTAATGCTGAATCTCTTATTTTGCACTGTTTCACTGATGAACTAAGTAAGAATGTTGCAGAAGTGTGCGTGTTTGCGAAACACTCGTAATTAGTGTTTGCTAGTATGTAATTTTAGTGCAAAACATTCGCTGTTATGTAGTGTCCATTAATGGGAATTATATTAAAAGAAATGCAGTGTTCACTGAAAGTAAACACGATTCGCTTCATTAGCTCTTCGAACGTGCATTGAACTCAGCAAATAAATTTATACATTCAAACAAACAAGCATTGAACAATTAAATGTAATCTTCGACTCTTTTATTGACTAATGCATTTGCATACATAAAACGGAACCGATGGATGTGACTATATCTATATCGAGTAACACGGTATACACTAACAAAGAATAAGTTGACATAAAATTCGTGAATTTTAGCAAACGTGAGCGTCGTTTTTGCAACGAAAGCAAAAAACGTGAAACGAGCAGAAAATTGTATTTGAAACCAAAAATTGTAATACACAAAAAAGTTGAGAGAAGAAGAAAAGAAATATATTAGTTGCTCAACGATTTGAAAAACTGTCAAAAACTTTGGATTTGTAAGAAACGTTACTCGGAAAGTGTTGTTGATTAATGAACAGCGAAAGAAATAAGTCTGAAAGCTGAGAAAGCAATAATTGCGTATTTGAATCGATTGCGAAAAGCAAAAATTGTGCGAGTGTCTCATTTTTAATCAGTATGCGTCGCATTTAAGATGAATGCTTACCGCAACCGATCTCATCGGACGAATCGCTGCAATCGATGTCTCCGTCGCAGCGCCATTTTATCGGAATGCAGGTACAATTACTGCCCAATGGGTTTGCGAGTCCATTTACACCACACGCGAATGTGTCTGTTCCGCAATGCGTGCACGGCTGTTCTCGAACCACGAAGCCTGTGTTGCGAAAAAAGTAAATAAACAAATTGAATTGAATTGTATGCGAAATGCAGCATAAGTTTGTTTGTTTGCTTTCGTTTGGCGACAGATACAAATATGCGAGACACAAACGATGCGAACGACGACGCATTGTTCTAGGCGATTAAAGCGTAATTTCGCTTTCAACGCACAACGGCGAAAGAAGTTCAATATTTTGGTGTTTGCGAGACTGAGCGTGAACAGCGAAACTGGAAGCACGAAATAATCAGTCTGCTGCAAATGCTGTTGTATTTGTACCTATTCTTAAGTGAACACAGTGAATCACAAGAAAATTGCTGTTTCCTTGCAAAGGAAGGAAACGGAGGAGAAAAGTCAACCATCCATTAAATTCCGATTCATTACTTCACTTTTAGTTAATCTGCGAGAATGTTCCGTATTAACTATCCTACAGTTGTGCGTTCAATTAACCACTTGTCAAACAACTGCCATCATTTGTTTGTCCAGTAACATTTTCTCTTCACTGAGATTCTTTTGCAACTTTGCAAAAGTTTGCACATTGAATACTAAACTGGTACTAGGAAGCCACAACGAAGCGATATTTTGAACAAAACAGAAATCGCATCTGATTCCCAGTGCACTCATTTATGGCAACAATAACAGTGGCTCTCATTTCGATTGCTGTTGCATTTTGAAGAGCAACGAAAAGAAGAGGATTTAAAGTGAAAAGCAATGTTTCGCAACCGTCGCAGGGATGAAGTGAAATAAACGAGATTTGACAGCCTCTCTCACAAATAAGAGATGCGAGAGATGAATGTCTGCATTCATTTTGTTGTTGTCGTTTTTTAAGAAAGAAACAAGAATAAAAATTGTATTCGTTTTGATAAAAAATGAACATTTGAGCAAAAGAGGCAAAAGTAAAAGCAGCGACATCACTATTGCTGAGTTGTGAGATGTGTATTTTTGGTAACGAAATTAATCCGAATAAGTTTCGCTGTTGAAAAAAAGGCAACATCATCCAAAGAATCACTGCATTCATCCTTACTCGCAACGCAAACTTTTGCAAACGCATTTGTGATTTATTTTCGTTGCCGATCAGAATTACAATTATTGTTGTCACGAAATAAACGTTAACTTAATAAATTGAATGCATTAATGCTGTCGAAATAAGTTTGTTGTTCTTTGATAACAGAAAATAAGAGCAAAAATATCTTCTCGTTTATAAATGAGTTATAAAGAAGCTGAATTCCGGTTAAACTCACAAATAACGAATTGAACACATTTCTTGGTCAACGAAGCTTTACCGAATGTTCACTATGTGCAGTATTTTTCAATTCCTTTTCTCATTCTTCGCTTCGCTTTATCGTCGCTGTTTTTTTGTTAATTGATTCGTTAAATGGCGCAGAAATTCGAAGAAATTAATGAGTGAGAACACAAACGCACACACAATGTAACTCTTTCGGAAAAGAGTTAGTTAGTTGCTTTTCTAATGAAGCATACTTATTATTTAACCAAACATTGGCCCACAAATTAACCACAGACAGTGATCAAGTTGACTCACTCACTCACTCTGTGTATATATGTGTGTGTATGTGTGTGTCAATGAACTGCTGAGCAAAAAATTGATAACCAAAAAGTTAGCAGAAAGTAAAAACCGTTAAATTACGTTCACTCGGACGAGTTTCATTTAGTTCACTCTTGGTTCACCAAGAACACGATCGATTCGATTCTCCGTTTAAATGGTCGAATGAAATTCGTTTTTTCACTTATTGAAAATCATTTTTTGTGCTCATTTCTGCGTTGTTTGTTGAAAACAATGAAAAAATGCCTGAAATACCCGAATTGTGTGTGTTCTATCTTTCGCACACTGCTGTTGTTCGATCAACTATTGCTGCAATCATTTTTTATGCTTCATGAAAAGAAAATGAAATCTAATAAAAGGAATGTGCATATCTTTTAAATCAAAATTCTGCATTCTGAAATGAGAAAATCGTTTTCTTTACGAATTTCAATTATTTCGCAACTCCATTTCAAATGAAGCACACGCTAAATCATTTTTTATTATATCACGAAAAATTTACATTTGCAAACATTGTAAACAAAACAAAGCTTTTGAAACATTGCGTTTGCAATGATTCATTCAGAACACGGAAATTGAAAAAGAAACGACTGACTGTTTACTTTAAGTTAATTAATTACATTGGTAAATAGTATAGACGACACTATTGTTAACTTTACTTTTGCCTTTGCCATTGCATTTGCTTTCTTATTTTGTGTTTCAAGAATTGTTCCTTTAATTAACGAACGATTGATTCAATGAATTAATTGATCACCAATTTTCGGTAAAAGATTAATAACGACAAAAGACGATGAGGACGACGTTTCGAATCAAAACTTTCGATTTCATTCATTATAAATAAACGTGAATAGTCTATTCAGCCTACGTCACTTTAAACACTTTTTAATCAATTCTAATTTCCGTTATTCTCTTTCATTAAACGATTAGCATTCATTAATTTTTTAATTTTTCAATTTAACACCAAATACAGCCAAAAGCGGACATTCATTCATTCATTCATTTTCTTCATCATTTTTAAACTTTCATTGAACAAAAAATGCATTTCATCCGTTATTGTGTATACCTCTTTTTGTGTGTGCATCATGCATAATTCACGTATAAAATAATTAAATTACACTTTTTGTTGTCACACAATGGCATTAAAGGTTCGAAGGCATCGAACGTTGTTGAATCGTTATCGTTTTTTTTTGTGTATGTCGAAAAATGTTTGCGGAGAATTAAAAGCAATCTTGAAAATGCTGTTCGCATTAAAAGTCTTAAAGTGTTCGCGAAAGCGTGAAGTGTATCCTCAAAGAATCGTGAACTCGATGTATGTTCTGTGCTACCAAGTGTACTGATGCAATAACAACGTATACACACATACATACACATGCAGCTGGAGAACAACATAACGCAGCATATACGAATGTGTATCCGTATGTACATTCATATCATATGTGACTTTACGTGAGATTAATTCCGGAAAAGATAGTAGCAACATCGAGTGCTGTTTCGATGCGCTTTTTAAAAGTACACTTAATATTCAGTAGCCCAAAGCTGTTCCAAGAAACATTGTGGTCAGTGATGTGTCCAAACGCATTATTTCTTGCAAACACATCAAAGCAACAAACCATTAACAGATACAGTAAATGTTACATTCAACAATCTTTTATTCCCACGCGAATTGTACAATCGATGTTCACAATAAGGAAACACATTTCCAAAGCAAAACTTTGAAATTAAAAGAATGTCTGCAAAAAGACATGAAAGAGTTAAATATTAATTATCTTATCGAATAAGATAAAATTAAGTTACAGAAGTGGAAAAAATTGTTGTGTTGCATTCAATTTGCATCATTTTATCATATTTTTGATGCTCATGAATAAATTTAACTAAATTTCATATTTGTCACATTTTTGTTGTCATGTTGTTGTTTGTCATTGAGATGACAGTTTTGTCCTCTTTCAGAACATTTTATAAAAGCAAATAATATAAAAACCAGTTGCGATAACTGATGCATTGATGCGAATAAGCTGTTTTTGATCAGAATTTTTTTAGACTTGTGTACACATTCGGACAAAATATTGTGTAATTTTCAATTGCAAATAACTGGTTATTTGAATAGGAATAAAAGCATTATTTTTTACAAAATTGTATCCAATGAAAACATCTCTGAAATAAAACAGTTTGGAAAATAAAATTTTGACAATTTAGAATTGCCACTTTATGCAAAGTATAAGCATTGCTTATTCCTCAAAATGTCACCTTACCACCCTAAGTCTCACCTTTAGGGATGTCACCAAACAAAAGTTTGACTGTATTTCATTTGGAAAAGAAAAAGGAAAATAAAAAAAGAATAAGATTTGAAAAATAAAAAGTTTAGATGTTCAAAAGACTTGTGCGTCTTTACATTTTGCGTTCATTGTTCACACTTCGACGAACTTTTCTTTGAAAAGACAATCAAATAAAATATTGCGAATAACAAAAAAAGAAATTTGCAATTCAACAAATTTCAGTGACAGAAGTAGTTATTAAACTTTATTATTAAATATTAGAGTAAGATACTTGTTTTCTTTGAATGATCAGTGCTTAGGATCAAGTTATCAATTGCAAGGATCAGTGTTCACAGTTTGTAACCAGGTTTACGGATATGTAACAAGCAATGCAAGCATTGCAATTAAGAGTAATAATGGCGAATGTCGCAGCGGCAAAGAATGGCTCATAAATTATATTTCATTCGATTGTTAGACAGTTATGACACACAAGTCGAATAAAAGCGATTGAAATACGAATGTTCGTTACGATCGAATGCCGAATACTAAAAATGGAAATACATAATAGAAAATACATAAAAAACGTTTTCTGTTCAAGCTGAATGTGAATGTTCGCTGAATTTTATGAAACTGCAATTGCAATCGGAATCGGAATCTCATCTAATTTATTGCAATTTTCTCAACGCTTCCAAAATACATAAGTAAAGCGGAACATCGCAACTGCATTCGCTTACATTTTTCGCAATTTTTGCGAGTTTCTAAAAATAAAGCTGCATTCGGAGACCGCGTCGAATATCATGAATTTTGCAACAGTTTCAAGTGGATAAATGAACAAATCTGGAGTAGAAGTGTAACAGTGAAATGATAAAGAAGAGAATCGTACTAAAAAACGAGCTTTCAATGTGAATGCTAGTGAATGCATGACATGACTTGACGATTATTACATTTTCACAAGACATGCTAAAATAATCTCGAATAGAAGTAGCAAACTTTTACTTTATTCTTGTTTGCTGAATTGTCGGCAACAAATTTCATTGCAAAACTTGTGCCCATGTTCACTGGTTGCGTTTCGCGCAGTGATTCAATGATGCTTTGAATCATTTCGACGGTTTGAAATGCAAATTGGACGACGACATCAAATTCGGTGATCACAATTTTTTCAGTTAATTTATTATTCACAACTGCATCTCGTTTTGCTTTCGTTTTTTCTTCTTTTTCGCTATTTTTCTTATTTAATGAAATGTTCGCCGAGAAATGAAACGCATCACGAAATGATGCACGGCAGGCAGAGACGGTTACGCGATGTTGCGCTTTCATGTTTTGCTGAACATCGCAAATAGCAAAAAAATGTTTTATTACCGACATTATTGCTTGTCATCAATAATTCGCGAAACAACGCGTATTATCTTTAATGGAAATATGAAAATATTGAATTATTAAATTTTTTAAAGGTAACCGAGTTTCGCGTTGCAACATCCGTCGAGCCGTTAATATTTAAACTCATGTTCATTTAAATAACGATCGTAGCGATAAGAACAAGTCGTAAGCAATGTCTGCGTTTCACAGAGAATAAATTCACTCTTTTTGAAAACTGTTACGTATTCAAATACACGCATCACTTTAATAGAGCACACATTTCAGTGCAATGCAATAAAAATCAAAACATCACTGAATTTGCTATCATTTTTCATCGCTACTCTTATATCGAGAAAATAACGTTTTTTGCTTTTCGCCGAAAATGAATGAACTGAACTGTAATTCACTGGTTTATGGCAAAACCAAAGAAAGTGACAATTTCGTGTGCATCTTGTATGTAAACGCTACACTCGAAGTGTGCAAACATTTTAAATGCATAAATATTGTGTTTATGCGTCGTTCCGTTCTTGAATTTTCAAAATGTTTGCTTTCAAACACATCGTTTGCACGTTGTGCAAATCAAATTCTTTTCTTCGGATCAACTCATGCTTAAAAAGTGTTCAGAAATTCAGCGCGTTTAAAAAAGTCACTCATTCAAGAACTGCGAGTCCATACATAAAGAATACTTCTTGCTTTGCATTCACTAGACAGACAAAAAAGAAGTCGAAACTTACGATTCATTCAATTGTAGCTAAGAAATGAAGAAATTGTGCTTTTTTACTCTTTTCAGTCGTCGTTTGCTGTGCAGACTTATTTAATGCATTAAAGGCTTCAATGAAAAACAGTTTCATTTTGTTTGTTCAATTCGCTCCGAGATGCATTACTGATCGACAAAACAGTGATTAAAGCAGATGCAGATGCATGTGCAAACCTCTTTAACTTTTGGTGAAATCGTTTTTGGATGTATTTCAACGATTCGTTTCGTGCTTTGCAAAATGTTGCAAACTGAATTTATTCTTCATTATTACGTGAATCAAATAAATGTGAAACATTTCACAAATGTTTACTACCAAATTCGAATTTGTTTCGCTTGAATTCAATTCTTAACGATTTAAGAAAGCGACATAAATTCGCGGATCGATTTAATAAAATTAAACGTTGAGTAAAAAAGTGGATAAAGTGAGAGTGTGTGTGCGTGTGCTTGCTTGTATTAAACAATAATGGCAACGAATTGGAAGCAAAGAACACTGTTACTGAGTAAACTGGCAACGAAACAGTGATTTACTGTCTTTAAGTCAAACATTGAACAGTTTTTTCAGGCGAAGGTTTTTCTCTTTAAAGCCGCGTTTCATTTGTTTTTATTGTTCACAAGACTCGATATTAATCAACAAAACGCTCGCTCGCTCGCTTGCTTTGCTTTGCTTTACTTTGCTTTACTTTTACTCGAAAGCAAACGTTG
>NCKV01000085.1:0-28404 GCA_003675905.2 Leptotrombidium deliense
GATTCAAAAATAAGTGCAGTCTCAGTTTTGTTTGTTTTTCAAGTGAAACAGAAATTATTTAAAACGTTACGTTTATTTATTTGTGCGATTGCGAAAGATGGACAAAGAAGAAGCGCTGTTCGCTTTCAAGTTACAAGTTCTAACCCTATACCAGAGAACGTTAATTACTCATTTTTCGAACAAAAAGAACTCGAAGAGCAGACAAGCGCGTTCAATGTTCACGATCTCGAGTCTCAATTGAAAATTGAATTTAAGAAATGAATTGTTAAGCGAAAGCATCGGTCACGGATTCGACGCTGGAGTCGATGCGGCAAAGTGGCCGCAAATATTTGCATTCATTGAAACTCGTTTAGCACTTTAACCTTTAATTGCCTCTGTTATTTGTGTGATGCTTAGGTTACATTGAACAGCAACAAAATTGTGCCTCGAATTAACTTCGGAATTCGCTGGTAATTAACTTACTTTTAGATTCTTCGCTTGTCTCTGAGATTAAAAGTGAGCGCTTCTTTTGATCGCAACTGAAATGGTGTCCAAAAAGTTTTTGTGAATCACAGTAATGAGTGTCGCCGAATGCACTGTAACGAAAAACATGTTTAAAAGGTTTGCAGTGCAAAAGAGAACAATGCGAGAAGTGAAGAAGAATGGGTGGAGAGACTTCGCCAGCGGTCACAACCGGCGATCAGGTTTGCAACACTCGCCACTCTGAATTTTCAATTGCCAATTGCGCGCAGTTATTCGCGATCGTCCGTCACCTATCATTAAATTCGGCACCCAAAGCAGATCGCTGCGCTTCTGTTGTTTTCCTTAACGTTTCACTGCGTCAAATGTTCTAAATACATGTACAAGGGTAGCCAAATGAGTTTGAGTTTCCCCTTTCACACTCATCTCGCATCTTTCGCAACATTTCGCAACGAATTAAGTTGCACCGAAAGGATTCTAAGCTGAACAGTGTTAAAAAGTAAGCTTGTCATAGACTGCCAATTACAGTAACTCGTCGTACTATTCACAAGTCACCAAGTTTTTAGAACTTTATTTTCACTTAAATTACAGTCGATACTTGGCAAATAATAGCAATTACAGTTGATTGTCAAAATTGTTTTCAATGGCAGCCGATTATTATTCAAGTACCGATGTCGGAAACAATGAGAGAGCATCACAGGTGATTTGGTGAATATCAGTGACGCAGTGATTCGAGTGGAAACAAAGAGCGATCACATTTGCAGATGAAAAATGAAAAGATGGTAACAGTAGCGCGTATCATTTAAGTTTCTGGTTGTTATTCAATTAGAGAACAGATCGCAAAGGACCACACATGCAAAGCGCTTGTAACAGCCTTTCTTCCGCCATCGCGTAATCTTCAAAATAATAAATCAAGTATTTCTTCAGATCAGGTTTTCGCTAATTTTGACTGGCGAATTCATCGTTTTGGATCTGCAATTTTGTTCGACGATTCAAAACATTGATTTCATTAGTGTTCACGTTTCACTCATTTGTTTGAAAACGGAGCAAAAATGAAGTTCAGTAAGTAAAGATGAACGGATAAGTGTACAAGAAATACGGGCCTTCCGCTCGCAAAAGACAAATCTGGTCTTGAAAAGAAGCAACGACAAATTATTTTAATAACCAAAATCATTAAAGCAAAATTTGGATGCGAGATAAGCCTAATTTGAATTATTTAACTGCGGTTATACTATTTGTGAGAATCGCGATGAATGAACCAGCGAATGTTGTACACTTTTCCTCTGGTTAATTGGTTTATAAGAGTTGCCTTTCATTGAAGATAAAACGTATTCTTTAATCGACGATCGTTGTTATTTGCCAGCGAACTGCACAAAACAGAGCTTTGTTCACTGCACTCATCGACAACGTAACAGCCACAATAATCCGTTCTTCAATTAATTACACGGAAAACGTTAATTTTGTTTTCGATCTGTTCGCTCGCAACAACAAATAAACAGGAATCGAATTTCTTCATCTTATGCGCTGTTCATTTACACAAACTTATGAAAACAGTGAAACTAGATATAATTGAAATGAGCAACAATGCGACACTCGATATAAAATGTTATTAATTTTTGCGTAAACATCCAAAAAACATGAAAACACATTGCTTCGCATCACGCTTTTTATGAAAGAGGTTGAATCGTGAAAAGCAAACAAATGAAGAGCCATATGCTTGTTGGAGATAAAAAACAGCTGAAATGTGTGCAAGAAAAAGAAATCCATAGACACAATTATTGTAAAAATGCATCATCGAAAAGAGTGTTCGCACTTGTATTCGATTGTTGGTGAACTGACCAAAAGATACTTACCAAGGAAACGGTGCACTTGAACGTTGTGAGAATAGCAAACTTATTGAAATTTAAAGCTGCTCATAAAAGTGTTTGTATTTGAGAAATGCTTGAAAATGGAATGATTTATAATTTGGTTTGCAGAGAAAGGAAAAGGCTTTCACTTCACTTTCGATGGAAGAATGAATTTCCGTTTTTCATCGTTATTCAATAACATTTCGCAATTTTTGCAGTTTATGAAGCTTTGAATGCGACACCGCTTTAAACTCGCCTGATGACCTGATCTCGAATGTTGCGCACTTTTCGATATGAAATGACGAACTTGTCTCTTCAAATTACACTCTATTTCGATAAATAAAGATTGATGTCTTTTCTGTTATGAATTTCAAATCAATGCGAAGCTTTGTTCGAAGAAAATAGCAGCGAATATATTTGAATTTTGTTAATTCATTTCTGTTTGATCACTTCAAACAGTGACACAAACATTTGATACTTCCAAGAATCAATCATTTATCGTGAAAAGATCGTTGTTACGTCAGCATTGAAGCCCACTCGCAACCTTCGATTCCCATTTCTATTTAATCTCGATGAATACTGCAAAAGGCACGAATTTTGCGAGTTTAAAATTCTTAGTTTATTGAGTGAAAATTTCAGGATCACGAATCAATGGCGACTCTGGGTCACCAAATCAGCTAAAGCTTTGTGCGTGAATTTTCGAATTTGTTATTTAGAGTCGCAACAAGAGAATTATTGCAGAAAGCAGCTGACAAAAGCGTTAACAAAAGACAAACATTACGGTGGTGCGATAAGAGACCACACTGAGAAGTGACCATTGCTCGCAGGCTGATTGCTTCTCATTAAAGCCGATTTTCTCGTTAAACGCAAGTGAATCGTCGACAAGATGCGATTTGTAAAGTACCTGCTCAGCAATAAAGTAACATTCAGTTGTCGAACAGTTGCAGTCTTTAATGAAATGGTCTGAAAGTGATTGAATCATCGCGTAATCCTATTTGTGCAAAGAGCGCACCTGCTCCCCCGAAGAGACCGAAGAGGCTGCGAGCATCTCTTGCATCCATCACTGTTTGTATCGCAATTGTTCTTTGTGCGCTCTGCGAACACATAAATAACGGACAAAATTGAGTGAACAAAAAACGGAAGTCAAACGTTATTTGTCAGTACTTAAAGCTGAGGTCGCATCGTTTACACGAAAACACATTAATTCATTGGAGACATTGCAAACTATGAAATGCGCCTGGCGAACTTATAACAAAAACTTTTGTTTCAAACGTGAATGCTGATACTTATTATTTTCCATTCATTGCAATTATTCTTCGAAAGCCATAATCTTTTGCAACATTCAGATTTATGAGTTCTACTGTGCAATGAGGTGAATATTTTAATTCCTACATAAACTCGAGTTACGCTCACAGTGCAACGAATTCATCAATAATTGTATGCTTATTGTAAAGATGGCAAAGAAATAAAGGAAAGTCGCATTCCACATTCTTGTGAAATCGTATTGAAAAATAGAAGTTTAAACCTTTTTTGACAAGCACTGTTTTAAGTAGAAAATTGAATGAAGAACGCACGCAGTGATCAATGCTTCCGATAAACTGTTGTGTGAACACTTCAACTGAATTATGAATACTACTTGAAGAACATTGTGCCACAGACTGGTGTGTCGATATAAATGTTGTTGTTTTAAATAATTACGAATCACAATGTAGAGTAGAGTACGAGTAACGATCGCAAAAGTATAAATTGTTTGTAAGCAAAGATTTATGTGCGAAGCTTTGTTCGCGAAACAAACCTCGGAAATAAATTTCGCAGCGAAAAAGTTTCTCGCTTTTTCTTGTTTTCGGCACAAAATTGTTTATTGCGAAAATGTTTGTTAACTAATTGCATAATAGTTAATCGCTTATCTAACAAAAGACGGGATTAATCCTCCCATTCGTTTAAGCATCGTTTTAAAAAGAAGAAATATGCGCTCGAAAACAATAAGCAATAAATTGTTGATAATTCTCGAAGCATTATTTGCATTAAATGCTTGTTTTCGCAACAAAACTTGGTTTCGGCCATCAATTATTTGTCAAGTAAAAAAGGATTCAACGAAACGAATCTGAATCTGTGTGCGATTTCATGAGCTTTCAAATGATATTCGTTTCGAAATGATATGCTCCATAAATTACGCAAAACGTCGCACAGCAATTAAAAAGTGCGTTTATTTATTGGAGCAGCTAGTCGAATCGAACTTCATTTGCACACCGATTCACGTATTACTTGAAAAATGTTTTTTTATGGTCATAAATCGGTGAGAGAAGTGAGAAGTAAAAAGTATTAAATTTACTTCTTTGTATTCATTTCACATTCTTTGAAAGTTTGGCGTAAAAAGGAAAATTTTGAAAGTAAAGTGCGTACACAATAAAAACGAAGCAAATCTCGCGAATGCGTTCTCACTAAAAATGCGTTTCGCTTGTTTCACTGCATAACAGGTGAACTATTGTCTGAATTGTGTCTGTTCGCCGTTTTGGGCCTCGAGTCCCTGTTTAACGAGTGCACTGTGACAGCAGTGTACACATTTCCCCTCTTTAACAGTGATCATTATTCGAAATGGCAGTAAAGCAGTGGTGAAGCAGTGGCCATTCATTGATCGTTGTCCTAAAAGCGATCACCGGTCGATTCAAATGCAAATTCGTGTGAACAGAAACGAGCCTTGTTTGCGGGGAATGTGTTGCGTGCTTCGTCTTCGTTCATTTCAGAAACTGCGAAAATGCAGCGCTCACCGAAACCTTTCATCGAACAGGTCAACTGACATTTTAAAATTGACACTCGATTTTATCGCCATTCGCAGCATTCATCGCACATTCTGTTGTAGCGCGAACAGTGTTTTCTTTCACCTAATTTTCCGATAAAACACTCAAATTACAAACAACTGCATTTCGAGATTCGTATTCATCCAGAGTTTGCTTTGCTTAAATGCAGCTTCTCGATTCTCATTCTCGGTTATTCTTTGTATGCAAACTGTGCACAAGCTGACAATGAAATGAAGAGCAGCACTCGCGTACAAAAGGTGTACACATTCTCACTCGCCGTCTTCTCAAAGCTGGCGAATGTATTGAACACCAATTCATTATTCGTTTTGAAAGACGCTTTTTAAGCAACTTAATGTGAAACTGCATTCAATGGAAATGTATTCGTTCTTGAAAACATTCAATTGAAAAGTGCAGATGTTTAACTTGAAGTTACACATTTCAATGCAGAAAACGCAAGAAGTCTAAAATCACGTAACGTTATGTTCTTCGTTCTTATCAGAAAATCGGAGACAAAAGCAAAGTAATCACCAACATGTTCCTCTAACCGGACGTATATTGCGAGTATTCTTCTTAATGGCATTCACTTTGATGCGTATGTCATTAATAATCATACTTCGAGTGTAAAACGCAAAATAATCTTTTAAAGAAAGACGACGTTGCTAATTTTTAAAGGGAAAAACATTTATAAACATTATTTGTTGTCTGTTTTTAAACGAAACAATTCAAGTGAATGTGAATTATGTGATACACGATTAGTGATACCTGCTGCGTATCTTATATCTTTTCAGCGATGCACACGCAAATCACCACTAATTTATTGTCCGAAGTAATTGCACGAAACCATTTCGCAATTAATGTATAAACAGTAATCAAAGCTCAAGCAATAGATTAAAAGTGCTTTCAAGGATTAAATTAATTTCATTACTTAAGTAGTATAAATGAACTATTTGTGCACAGTTAACGACATCCTTGTACTGAGACTCAATTATTCTGTTTGTAACTCGATTGCGAACCGTTCTCAAATTGATGAATGGCACAGAAAAGACCACAAATCAGTGGTCAGTTGGGAGGTTGCTGCAATCGAAATGAGAATTCAGACACACATGTAAGCACACGGATTGAAAGAGTATCATGAAAAACGGTGGTCAGTAAAAGCTGACGACTGCTCGTCTAATGAAATCATTGTCACTGAGATTCGATCTGAATGCAAATGAAGGCGAAACTTAATCATTATCAGTGACACAAAAGGCAATAATCGCAGAGTCAGCAGCAAGGCAGCAATACGTGAAATTCCGATGTTGACATCATATTCGAGCAGAGTGTCGCAATTTATTAGAAGGCAATTTATTACTCTAAACTGCGTAATAGGCGTCGATGTAAGATGTGAACTCAGTCTTTGTCTCTTTTTTACTCGAAAATATTTCAATTTCAGTCACAATTTGACATTTAAATCAACGGTTCTTTCATTCCTTAATTCCAGAATGAATATTTGATAAAATGCTTGCAGAGCTTCAATGCTTCATTCCACAATTTAGTTGCAAACAATGACAACACGCGAATTACTCACTTTTTTCGCTCAATTTCCGTTCATGTTATTAGATTTTTGTAAAAAATGAGGTAAAATGCAATTCAATGCATTACGTTTTCTCAAATTGTTGCTAACTGTTCAAAGAGCGGCGGAAAGTTATTAGCGGCGATAAATTTCGGCGTCGCAAAGTAACGAACGAGAAATGACCGATGTGACAAGTATCACTGAAACTACAATAAAGACTGCACACATTCTATAAACATTTGCTTAATTGTGAAACAAAGCAAACAAAGTTTATTCTCGCAAATTTCAATAATGAAAAGTAAACTCGAAAAGCAAACAAAGCGAAGTTTCGCTCGCGTTAAGCATACAATTAGTGATTTGAGAGCAGCGCGATATTTGTGAACACAATGAATTGCAGCACGAATCGCGTCTATAAACGAATAATTACGCAAGAACGCTTCATGTTTTGACGAATACTTGAGAAATATGTTTAAGGCCACGCTTTTTTGTTGAGGCCAAACACTGCCTGTTTTTGGTGGCCCTAAGTTTCACAACAAAAACTGTATAAAACTGCAGACATGAATACTGTTGAAGAACGCGTCGCAAACGAATCGCAAAAGTTCATTACAGCAATGATGAATAATGAATATTCATTGCTTTTGCAACAGAAATGAATGCATGCAAAAAGATGGACGAGACATGAGTTGAGTTCACTTTGAAACTGACTGACACTTTATCTTTTATTATTAAATACATAATTAATCCGGTAGAAAAAAGAATAAAAGCATTTATTGTAACGAAACGAGTTTGCAAGCGTTTCAGAGTTGGATGCAACGATTTGCAGCGTTTAATGATTTATCATTAAAAGAGGAATGAATTACCTGTAATTTATAATTTACACGGATTCCTTGAATGCGATTTTCGATTCAACGATTCACGTCCGTTTCACTTTGCTTCTGCGAATCGACGAAAAGTTTGTTCTAACGCTGCTTAACTTTGAAACGTCAAGAAATTTCAGAACTGTTCACGAGAACAGCGTTAATCCCAAAAATGGAAAGTGATTTCTTCTCGTTTCTTCTCGTATTTACAGCTGCGATTGTCAACTCGTACTCGACGAATGTTGCGATGTGACAATAAAGTTTTCGCGAAAACACAACAATTCAAAAAGAACCGAGAAAAACTTAATTTAACTTTTCGAGTGAAACTTGAGGCGAACAACGCAATGCAGTAATGTGAATCACTGTCCGTCTATGGTTTGCATCAAACTAAGAACAGCAGAACGCTGTTTGCTGAAAGATGGAGGGTTCAAAGAATGTCTGTTGAGTAGAGGAGTGAGAAGTGACTGCTGTTCGCTGATTACTCCTCCGGAGCTCTCAGCATTCGAAGCAAACTCGCAGCGTTTTGGAAGAGTCGAAGCCAAAAACTGGGAAATCCTACAGACTGCTCGCCTGTGCAAAGACTCTATTCGTTGCCGCAAACTCTTGAAACGCAACCAGTTCCATTCAATGATTCAGTGCCACACATCAGTTGACTCGCTGCCGCAACAATACTCGAACGCTCTCCGATTTCGCTTAAAACTAAGAATACTCAAAAACTGCTGCGATTCACGCATTAATTAAGAACTCACAGCGAGAGAGATACATTCACTTACATTGTGTTTCATATAAGTTCACTCAATTGATAACAAAACAAACAAAAAATAGTTGAGAAATGCGACAACTTTAGAAGGGAAACTGATAAAAACAAAGCAGAATTCGTGCGACACAAGCAAAGGGCGGAACAACAGCGGTGAGATTTACAGTTCTCATTCCATTGACGGTAAACATTGTACAACATTCACAAATCAAAACACTCGTCTATTCTCTCAAGTTTAATTGAAACACAAATTATTGTTTGCCTCTATTTCGTTTTTTTCATATCACACACAAGCGAACGGAAATAAACATTCACACACTCGAATAGTGTCGGAATGTTTAGATGACTGGTTAAAGTACATATAAGTCTCATAATTGTCTAAGTAAATTCGAGAAAATAGAGTGAACAACTTTCTTTTTCGGTTTAGTGAACAGTTGAACACTTAAATAACTTTCAACATTCGAACAGGTGTCGTAAAAGCGCATTAAATAGTTATTTGAACAATACAAAAGTAACAACTGAGATGTGGACGTAATAACAGTAATATTATTTGAATATTCGCCGACTCTCACAGAGACAATAAAACGTGTTACTGACTTAATTCGTAGCTTTCTTGTTGCGCACAAACACTGTGAGTGAGTCCACAATAATTAAGGAAACAAAAATTGTACATACCGCTCTTGAAATACACTTTTTGAATGTATACTTTTGTTATAAACAATGAGTATATGGTTCTCACGTCGAAACATAAGTGAAACGTCTTTCACTTTTTTACACTTTCACATTTGTGGGAAAAAATTGATACGATCAAACTATTTGACTAAAATGCAGCGATCGTTTATTGCAGAATTACTTTTACTCGTAACTTCATTACGAACAATGAAATGATAAAAAAGTGTAAACGTCAGCATCTTATTCATAATCAGTGTTTGACAAATGTTTCGTGTCTTTGAATGAAACAAAATACATTTGTATTTGTCAGTCGCTCATTTTCAGTGCGCGTAAGAAAATCATTGAACGTAATCATTGAAAAGTGTGGTTAAATTGTAGTTCAACAAAAAACATTGAATTTATAGCGATCAGTATTACTCGATACTCTTGAGAAACAATGAAATAATAGTTGTGAAATGTATCGTATCGTATACTGTGTATCGATTGCATTCAATTTTCTAGTATTCTTGCCGACGAAATGAAAGTTGCGAGTTTTGCTGTAAAAGTGTAAAATAAAAAACTGTGAACAAAGTTATGAGCGCAAAAAGTATCGATTGATCGCTTATTTTTCGCTTTGCTGTTCGTTAACTAAAAAATGTTCGCATCCGAAATGCACACGCAAAGGGTTAAATGGATGACAACGAATTTCGAATTCAAAAATGTTTTCGGCGTTTTTTGTGCACAAATCAAAAACAGAAAACGAATGAAAAGAGTAATGATGAGAGAGCGAAAAGCGGAACAATTTCGATGGTTTTGAAGACATGGTGCGAGAAGCACGTAATACTCGAGAAATGTTTGTGGTTTTTTGCCGAAAAAGCTTATAAATGTTGGATTAAGCTTTGTTTACTTAGAGAGCACAATTCAATGAAAGTACTGTTGGCGCACATTTTAAAGCCGTTTCAATGAAAGGGATTTAAAGTGGGCTTTCGGGGAATCGTCGCTCGCAAGTAAAAGGCATCTCTTTCTGCTTTCACTGAAATGTGCGAAAACGTCGCCGAACTAACGTAAATTGTCAAGAAGATTATCGCGAAGCCACGAAACGTTTCTTCGAGTTGCAAAATTAATTCAAAAGAATTACGGTTTCAATTGTGAACGTTGTGTGTGAGCGTTCTTTACAAGAGTGTCTCTGACTTTCAGTTATTCACACATGAAAAACAGTTGCGATGAAAAGTGCAGCGAAAGTTTGCTTTCTGCGCTTTCGAAGAGTAAAAAATTGCAAGTCGCAATTTGGGCGCAAAGAACGCATCGATCACTGAATTTTGATTCAAAAGCGAAAGTAATTTTAGACGTAAAAAATTTTTCTCAAAAGAAGTCCGTTTTTGGTATAAATTGTAAATGAAAGCCATCTCGGTTGTCACTGAGAACGTTGCGCTCATTTATTTGGTCGCTTTATTATCAAAACGATGGTTGGTAAGAGTTGAGACGCAGTTGATCATTCAATGTTTACATGCCATTATCTCGAGTTCTCTGCAACTTCATACATATTTATTTGTTTCTAGCTTGCTTCTCCCTTTATTTTAACTAAAAAACTTAACTTTCATTGCGTTCAGCTTCTCTACTTTCAAAATTAAATCAATATTTGACTTTTCGACGACGAATTAAACATTTAAATGCATTCTCCATGATTCGTGGATGCATCTTCATTCAATCGAACGCAGCTTTTTCGCTCTTGGCTTTCAAAATGTGAACACTCGACAAAAAATCTTCTTTAAGAACTTTGAAAAGTTCTGAATCGACATCTCGATTTAATTCGGTCAAAAAATAATCAGTTAACGTTTATTGCAGCCTCTCGTCTTATCGACAAACAAATTGAAATTTTTCTTAGCGAAGATCGATCATAAATTCACTTTGAATATGGCACTCATTTAATATTCAAAGTTCACAGAGACTGTGACTTCGAAAATTGAATTCTGTTTAAGCTGCGTTCACTGAAACGAAGGGTGACACTTTTCCGCGAAAATGCAGCGAAATACAATCTGTTCGTTCGCAGATCAAATTCAAGCGACATTTAATTATTGCAAAAGTAAAGTTTGAGTTTTAAAATCTCACACAATCACTAATGTTTAATTACGAAGTTGGCTTTTGTTTGAAAATGAGCTGATTAATGAGAGCGAAATGGAGGTCTGAGCGTGAAGTTTGCAAACGGAGAATGAAGCGAAGAGTGAGCGTGAACGGAGGAACAGTGTGTGTGTGCATTCGGTGAGCATCTGCGTCAAAGTGATGCAACTGTTTGTGACCCGAAACCGGAGAAGCCATTAAAGTGACAATTAAAAGTCTCGCAAACGCTTGCGATCCGTCGTTGTGTAACTGTTGCAAACATAAATTTGAACGTCAATTGCAAGTATCCGTTAAATTTTGGTTTCTGGTCGCAGTTTGGTGTTATTAATGTCGGAGGACAAATACAAGCCATTTTATTGCTTTTCGCCACACACACGTTCTTGATGCAGCAAATAACGAGAATATTTTTAGCTCTATTCTTGCTTAGTTCATTACACGTTTACTTCACTGTTCTCCGAGTTTATAACATCTTTTGCGGCGATTTTTCATAACAATGCACTCTCATAACGTTAAGTAATAAAAGGGTGTGACTAAATTGATTCGCGAAGAATTGAATTCATTGCAGGCTTCGCGAAGCCGTGCAACAAACAATTAAAAACATAAAATGAAATACTTCACTGTTTCCTATTATATAATCTCGCTGGTTTCACAAAACACTCTTTTTTGTCAGACATTTTTGTAATGTTTAATGCATTTTCAATACACTGCAGAATTGCGTTCATCGCTGAGAGCATTTATTGACAGAAGCGTTACTTTCATTATTCGCGATGCGGATTTCGAGAGAAAAACTGTTTTCCTCAAAAATATCGACTCGCATACAAACTGTTAAACGATCGTTTCTCTCGCTTTCATTGCAGCCTCCATTAAATCCCACACTAGAACGTGCTTCAAATTGTTTTCGCTTTTAATTAAGCATTCGAGTGGCTGAGTACAATAAAAAAGTTTAATTGAAGTTTACTTTTTAATTGAAAACAGAGAAAAGGTGGCCACGAAATGTGCAATCCAAGAAGGCTGCGTTTTACGAGCATTTTTACGTAATTTCAGCTCACAGACTCAAAATTTACAATTTCAATTAATCATTGTTGCATTTCGCATTTCAAATTACAGTCTTTTCGCTTATCATTTTTATTGCGCAATTTTCGCTGTTTTGAACACCGAGAACAACAACAACACACACTGCGATTATTTGCGAAAATTATTTTCAAATTGAAAACATCGAAAATATTGAGAACAATTTTCAAGAAGCTGTAATAAGAATAAGCAATGCATTCTCATTCGTTTAACTGATTCACGAAATTGTGTTGAAAACAACAATTTTACCGACGAAACGCGAATAATGTTTTGTGTTTGCGAACTTCGAATTGGCAGTAATTGGCTGCTGCACTTTCAGAGTTCATTTAACTTCAATTTTTCACATAAAAAATGAAATTAATATTTAAGGCGCAACCAATTTTCGGTGCTCACATTGCAGTGTGTGTTTGTGACGCATTTCTATTCGCTTTATTAGCGATTCGCATTCAGTTCACTTTTTGTGCACTTTTGCTCGAGTGTAAACGAAGACAGGAGACATTCATTCATTTCATTAATTCGTCGATGTTTGCTGGTTTCACATAACATTCATTTCGAAATTGCGAGCAACATAAATTATTTGAAATGATACTTCTGCTTTCGGTAAATGTACTCACTTTCATTTCTATTCCATTGATCGTTTCTGGTTAAGCATTCACTTCAACAACAAAACCAAATATTCATTACTTTCTCCTCAAGAAATCATTACTTAAAACATCTAAATTGTAAGACTTCATTATTTGTGCTTATCTGTAATTAATTATGTTCAACGTTATTGTGTTCCGCATTTTCTTTATGTTTGCGCAAATGATACGTTTACATTCATCAAGCAACTTTTTCATGTGCAATATTGTGCCATGGACAAATGTATGTATTCACTAATTAAAAGCATTTATTTCTTTTCGTTCTCTTCTCTTATTTTTCAATTACAAATAATCTCAGAAATTCGAGTTGCAGTTTACAACACTCATAAAACTTATCTGTAATCAGCCATTTGTATGCACCTCTTCTGAACATGCATCGAATTTTTTCAGCGTGTACATAAATTGCAACTAAATAAATTATTGCAAACGTCGATTTCGAAAACAAGAGTTGAGAATTCAGTAGCAAAACGAAAGCAAGAAAACACGCTTTAAATGGTTGTCACACGATGTAATTAAAGAAGAAGTGATAAACTAAATCAGTTTCAATTTCAAAAGAATGTTATGCTCAATTAAATGGACACAAATCAACGTTTTGCTCCGTTTTCAACAAAAAGTAAAACAATGCAATAAATAATGCAATGCATTCAATTTGTTTTGAACACATTTTTGCGTTGCATTTCAATGCGAAACAATTTGCATATAAAAAGCGCTTTCTAATTGTAAATTCATAATCGTTAAACTAAAACTAATTTATAATTGTAAATGTATAGATTGGAATATTAATGATTTCTCTCGAATAACATTGACGTTTTTTACACATTGCATTATGTGAACAAATGTTTTTGGTGATTAAGGAATACAGTGTACAGATTTGCGTTGTGGTTTTCATTTTATCTGAGACTGTTTTTTAAGGACAACGAATTAAAGTAAAGTTAGTGTTTACGACACGTAATAAAATAATTCATTAATATTCATTCGACACAAAATTCATTAAAGATAAGAATTTGAATTTGAAAAACATAAATCGGCAACGAAGCAGACGATTTACTTTCATTTTCACGTCGTTCTTAAATGACTCTAGGAATTACTTAACGATAAACACTGTTTTTAATAGTAGAATTCAGTTGTATATACTCTGACGAAATGTGAGGTAAAGAAGTTAAAGTGAACATTTGTCGTGAAGCACTCATTAAAATGAATATTTTAAGGAATTCAAATTGAAAGTTGTAGAGTGATTTCTCGTTTGATACAAATTTTGTAATAACACTGTTCTTGTGATGGACGAGAATAACATGGCTCCAGCTAAATGAACACATTCTCGAATACGTAATTGATTAGCGTTATTGAAAAGTCAAGTTAAACGACAGTTTTCTCAGCAAACATTCATCATTTTGGGAGTGAACAGTCGACGGCAGGCATTGTTTTTTGTGTTGCTACATTTCGCATGAATACTGTTTTTGAAAGATTGCGTCCAACAACAATGCAAACGAATTGAAACGCAGGCATTTGTTGAAAACACAGCGATATGCCTTTCTTTGTTGAAAAGTGCGTTTCGTTTGCAACTAAATTTTCAATAAAACAAAAATAAAAACATGGTTTGACAGCAAAACAGGAGAATGCAACTGTTTTCGCTGCTGTTTCACGTATTGACAACAAAAGAGAAAAAAATTGTTTTTTATACTATTCGTAAAGAAAGAAGAGGTGAAACAAAAAGCGAAATATGCAGTGAACATTGAACGGCCAATGCAGCTTCCATTTTTGGTTACGTTTTAAGAGTAAATAACAGTTTTTAATCAGGCGAATGGAAAGTTCGATTAGCAAGATGCAAGTTTTTAATTAAATAGCCTAAAAAAGCGTATTCAATTGAAAGCGCACTTTTTTATTGACAGCTTGAAATTAATTGGGAGTGAAGCGGACCCAAGTTCTCAATACTTTGCCATTGTTCGAAGTTGAAAGAGTATTCGCTACAAGTAATCACCTTTTATGCAACGTGTTCACTTTCAGCATCATGATCCATTTCAGTTGTTGCAGTATGCGTTCAATTACCAAAAAAAGTAATTAAATACCGAAACATTGTTGATTAATTCGAGTAAAAACGGTCGAAGCCACAAAATGTTTGCAATCGTTGTTTTTGCTTAGAAACGCGTCGCTCAAAACACGGATTACTCTTCGATTTAATTAAATATAATAATTTATTTTTTTCATATCGATTCATTTTATCGTTTATATTATGACACTAATTTCGCAGAAAAATCTCGAAGATTTATTTGTGGAAATTATTTTGATTTCACTTTAATAAATAACTGCTATCGTTTTTATCAGAAAAAAACGTTGAGGTTTAAAACTGGAATATGTTTCGTTGCTTTCGGTTTTCGGTTTTCGCATTTGTTTGTTGAATGCAGCACTCAAACAACGGCCATAATTCGAGAGTTCAATTAAAAAATGATAAATATGACGAAAAAAGAGCACATATTTCAAGATTAGTGATGAAACGTTAAAATCGTCTTCTTTTGGATTGTTAGGCATTATTGACACCGAAAGTAGCCTGAAACGTGGATTACGGTTTTCTTCGTCGCATTCGTTACAACAACGATTGCACATCGAAAACAACAAATAAGAAAAACACATTTTTTAAATGTCTACAAAAAATGAAATACATTGTCTGCGACACGCGTTATTACTTATTCAGGAACGCACGTAAAAAATGAGTAAAAAGTGTGATTTCGCTACCAAATGGGGCAATAAAATCGGTATCAGATTGTATGCGTAATTGAAGAAATACTCTTTGCAAATGTTTGCATGAAAAGGTTCAACAAACAGATGAGTTTTTGCAGCTTTACTCATGTTGCAAAGTCAACGATGCACATGAAGCGTTTACGTTTCTAATTGAGCCGAGTTTGTAAAATTAGATAAGAGAAGATTAAACCAAAAATGTATTTAAACTTGGGGTTTAAGCAGTTGTATGGTTTGTCAAAATTAGTCGCAATTAATCAACACACGTTAATTAATTAGAGGAAATGTGCGGATTCTAGTTTCACTGTGGGAAAAGAGTGACAAATATTCCTGAGAGAAGCGTAACACAGATAACAGTGAAGTGTGTACACATGATCAAAAAAGTGACGATTGGTTCCTGCAAAATATCAATGTTATTATTTGCAGCTTTTATCACTTGGTGTGACAATTGAAGTGAATTGTATAACAGAAACGAAATATAGCTCGCTATGCATCGGTGAATGAGAATTCATCGACAGCACACTTGAGCCGTAACTGTGGACAAAGGAAGCTGTGTGTCTAGCGATTCAATTATTTGAATTCACGTTTGCAGCGAATAATAAAAATTGAAGACAATTGAGAAGCGAGAAACGGTCCGCGACCAAAAAGGATGCCGAAAGTATGTTTTGTTGAAGAACGAATGCGTGCTCAGCGTTCGTAGTTCGAATGTTGCTAAATTATGCATAAAGAAAAGTTGAGAGACGTACGATTGCTTAACGTCTCGATAACAATGTTTACCCAAATTTGGAGAGGCACTTGATTAGAGGCAAACCATCTGCTTCCCTGTTCAAATCTGCAAACCGCACTGATTTCGGAAATCCTTTCGAGTGGTCGTTAAGCGGCGAAAATCCGCTTTCGGATAAAGTTCACCGATCAATGTTTGCTGCACTGGAAACCTCCGTTTCTCATTTCGCCTCCCAGAAAGTAAACACGACTCAAGACTTGGTTTCAGGGCGCACACCGCGCATAACAAACTTTTCAAAATTCGCGTCACGTATTCAAAGACCTTTGAGAAGGATAACGATTACTTTTGTTATCTTCACTGTCGCATACAAGTAATTAGCAAATCGCTGTCATTTCCTCTGATTTATAGTTAATTAACAGAGAAAAGCTTTGAAATTAGTTTCAATTCGCAAACAGAGACTCTTTAATGTGTCCGATGCGATCGCGACACAACTTTAATCGCTTGTCGACTCAAATCACTCGAATTATGAATATATTGAATCGCGAAAGCGGGCAACATAAACGATGATTACTTAAAAAATAATTACAGTGTACGGCTGCAAAAATGTGGTAAAAGAATCGGTGTTTTGGGTTGTAATTTTGTAAAACGAAGAAATGTTTGAAAATACATTAAATAGTGGATAAAGAATGCAGCGAAAGCAGAACGGGAGATGTTACAGGTTGTGATTTGTGATTACAGCGTATGGCGAATGGATGAATGCTTCTCACATCTTTATTCAAATCACGTATCTCCGCTTCTATTCACTTTATCCACAAAATTAGAGTTTTTAATACTTATGCATCAGAAATAAGAAACACTGCGAATCTTACACTCGACAGCTACAAATAAATGGTCGCATTGAAGAGTGAGACGAACGTTTGCGAGAGAAGGGACACAGTTGGCCCGCCGGCGTTGTTTGCAGGGGTCAAATTGGTAACCAGAGTTGCTGCGCCTAATGAGTGAGTCCCTCGTCACTACCTTCGAGAGTGGCACTGTGTGTGGCCCTCAGCGATGTTGCCAGTGCACCTATACGCACACACAGCGCACACATACACTCGCAAACAGAGTTGGGTGCTTTCAAGGAAAAGGAGACTCATTAAAATGGGCAGATGTCTCGAAATTGAGGGCTTGTTTTTCCTAAAATATTGATTCTCATCACTCATTCATTCTGCAAAAAATACGCAACAATCGCCAAGAAACACTTTTACATCTTTTCTTCACTAAAAAATGTGATTTCAATTTTCACATGCAAAGTGCAGGTGGCCTCGAGTACTCATCTCCTTCCCAATAAATTATCACCGTTTTACTGCCATTTCAGGTGTCGTTTAACGAAAAGAGCGCTATTTAATTGACCGACAAATGTGCGAATGTTTCCGATTTTCGGATATCAGTGATGTTTAAAGACCGCTGTTCTCGAGTTTTCTGTACACAACACACAACAAACGCATTGCTTTTAATGCAGTGCATAACATCTGTTTGAATGCGAAACAACGCAGACATTGAAACGTTTCCGAGAGAAAAACAGCAAATTTCGGATGTTTTGCTATCTCGGTGTACCATTTCTTTCACTGTTTAGAATTTGCAAACGTATAGTGTTCACAGCGACAAGAACCGTTTCGTGCACTTTTCTGGTGAAACGCTTTAATTTATGGTCCTTTTTCGGTGTGAAAAGTGAATAAAGACCGTGATTTCTGTGAAAAAGTGCATTATACAAGCGGTCCTTTTGTGCTTCACTAATAATCGCTGCATTTTCAAGACGTGAATCTTATTTCTTATTTCAACGCCGAATTTGTATTTTTGCTGCACTCAATGAACACCATTAGGTGGGCGTTGGGAAACATCTATTCGTACATCGATGCATGCATCGCTTCCAACATTGGTTCACGTTTAAAAATGTACGCAATTTATAGTCGTTCTGGTGACAGTGAAGTATAGCTGTTAATTGAATACTGCGAATACAGTCGCTCGTCTCTCGTCACATCGCACACAGTCTTCACTTTTTTGCAATTTATAACGAAATACTTGAGTTTAAGGTTTAAGGTTACTTTTATCGCGAACTCACAAGTGAAACACACTCAAGAGTCACTTTTCGAATACTGAACAGAACTAAAACGCGACGAACCATTTTTAGTAAGCGATATCGCCAGAAATATGATTATTGGTTTTCGTTTCGGTTTTTCCATTCGAAGCAACTGTCGTCAAAATTGCAATAAAAATCATTAAATGCTACAATAAACGAATTCATATTCATGTGCTAGACACATCACATTCATAATATTCGTATTCATTTCATTCGAATAAATAACAAATAATATTAAATCACTTTATTTCCAGCTTTCGATTTCAATATATCCACAAACATATTAAAAAGAAAGCGTGTTTTCAAATTTTAACAAACGAAACCCGAAAACAGAGAAGCAAAAATGATGATGATGCAACAAGAAGTAAAGTGAAAATTTTGAATGCTGTGAAACGCACAAGTGCACAATTTAATTACGATTCGAAACGATTATATTTTATATAGAAAAATGAATAAAAGATGCAGTTTGAAAAAGCACGAAATTGTTATGCAATTCACGCAGAAATGAGTGAAGAATAGCGAAACTGACGAATAAATGACACCTTCAATATTTTTATTCGAGATTACATTTTGTAAACAGAACGACTGCCACGAATCGCAGTCGTCGCATTAATTTAAGCGACATCTTATCTGCAATTGTGACTATTTAAAAAATATGCTTTCAACACACTTTTTATAATTAAGCATTTTGAATTCATGAATAAGCAAAAAGAAAGCTGAATGCACATTGATTTAGTGCGCACTCGAAAGCGACTTACAATTATAATATTCCAAAGAAAATCATATTTTGCAGGAAATTCACTGATTCACTGATTTCGATGCCATTCATTCATTCGTGAGATGTTTCGCAGAAAAAAGTTTAATCGATGGCCGCCATTGAAGATAAAATAAAGTGATGCATTATTTTGTTGAAAAGTGTGCTCGTTTCGGAACATTCGCAGAGGATTATAATTGACATTACGTCGATAACACCGATAAACAAACCAATCTGCAATCCTTATCAAAGTTCGTTATTTATTGAAACCTTTGTTTCCGCTTTTTTGGCGAACGTTTGCAGGTAATGAAGTAAAAGTAAAGCAATGCTGATCTGAGAACTTTAATCCGCTTACAAGTAAATCCACAAGCATCTTAACAAACTTCTTTGTGTAACAACGAGTACCACAGTTTGTTTGACAAATATTTTAAATTGAATGTGTATTCAGAGCTTGATTTGTTTGAGAGGTCTTCGGCCTGAAAACAAATTCTATGGCTTCGCTTCCATTTCTACGCTTTTTGAACTAAATTCTAATATTTCTTTACGAACACTGCCGCGAAGAATGGACTCCAACTGTTCACCGGAGATGAGAGCCGTGTAATTCGAACATGATTTTGCAAACCACACCTTCGCAGATTTTGGAGCAAACTAACAAAAAACAATATTCAACTCATTCAGCTCTTTTTGGTGGTCAAAACGAAAAATCAATTTCTTCGCTAACTGTGGGACGGTTTGTTGCTGGTAACCTAAAATGATAATTTCTGAATTGTTCAATAGCTGTGTATGTTTGTGAAATTTCACTCGAAAAAAATGTGAAACACACAAAAGAGACAAAAATCATAAAGACTGCTGCACGCAATAAAAATAACAATGAAACTCTTTCTGGTGTTAAACCTTTGGAAATAATACCAGGAAAGCAAACCAGAGCGAGTATTGAATACGTGCATATATTTCAAAACGAATCCACTTTAGAACACATTTTGCAGAAAGCAGTGAAGTAAAGAGAAAAATGAGTGAGTGTTGCAGAGAGCGACCAATGCGGACTGTTCTTGAAAAGAACAACACGCGAACCTCCCCTGGAATGGCTCCAAAATATAGGTGTCTCACACCCAAAATTGTGCGTCGATTTGCAGTTTTAATTGAAACTCAAGCATTTTGCAGTTGTATGCAACTGGCTGCGTCGTACGCTTCACTTTATTTTGGTTTAGCAGTGTAGCATTTGTCGCCAATTTTCGTTCTCTTAAACACTGTAAACAGTTTTGCAAAATTAATGCGAGTGTTTCACTTTCTTTATTTTTCATTAACTACCATTAATAATAATCATCGAATGCGTAATTATAATTATAAATGATACTATTTCTTTTTGCATTTGTATTCATTTTTCAAAGTTTACCGTCAAAAATGTGTTTAGAACAAGCTTTATTTTAGAAACGAAAACTTCTAAAAATTCATTGCGAAATTGAATTCAGACATTCAGACAATATATTTGTAATTACAGTGAAACACGAATCTTGTAATTTCTACTATTTCAGGGCAGTTACAATCGTTCAGCAATTTAGACGTTTCCCACGTTTATTATAACTTATTTCATATTTCATATTTATTGTTTGTCTCCATTCTCTTTCTGCTGTTCACTGAAATGTGCACTTAAATGGTCCGAAATCCGATTCGGCTTTTTAAGAGTTTGTAAACAATGAATTGTCATTTTGAGTATTTTGTTTGCAGTGTTCAACTTCATCTGATTTCCTCTTCGAAAATCATCTTAACATCTAATTTTACTATCAACTACTCTATCAGTTTTCCAATGAATTTCAATTAGTTTACAAACTAAACATTGAATAATTTGGTCGATGTTATTTCAGTGAGTTATTTCATCTCAAAAAGTTTGCGCGGAAATACAATAGTGGCCAAAATAACATTTTGATGTTTCTATTGTTACTTATAGAAAATACAGGTTCAGTAATAAAATTTAAGCAGTCTGCTACATTGATCCCATTGAAATTAATGTTAAGTGTGATTGAGATTCGCATAATATTATACATGTCAAAAGATGTACGTAAAGATTAGTAATAATAATTTTTTAAAAAGTTTATTCATAAGTGAACTGTTGTATACATTTGCGTTATTTTGAACCTGTTGTATCTGTTGAAAATATTGTTGGAAAAGTGCATAACACGTGTATATCATTTCTCAAATTGGAATGGCAAGTATTATTATTGACAATGCATTGAAGTGAATTATTTTATCGGCTTTAGTCACTTTATGTGTTTATTCACCGAGTTACAATTAAAATAAATATCAGTTATTTCCATGTTTGACAGAAAATTTTGTTCTTATTGCATTTTCTCTGAAACATCAAACAGAGAACCGAATTCAACAACAACAAAAAACGAATGAATATTTCATTCATATTGGAAATATTGTAAACAAATGTAGCGTTAGGTGCGATAAATGACGGAAGACGAAAATAAATGTAAATATTGAAAATACGGGTGAATATGAAAAAAATGTTGGCGAAAACAAAGAGATTGAGAAAGTTGGTGTCTCGACTGCAGTCGATGAAATTTAATTTTAGCAGAGCTTGAAACACATGCGAGCAAGATGAAAGCGGTGCTGGAGTCATTTGTAATAGTTTCATACCTTATGAAAAAACATACAACGAATGCGTTTTGACGTTTGAAAAGGCAACTTTTTTGTATTAGTTTATCGAACAGAAATCAATCTTAATTTCAGTGTTCACTGATTGCGAACTCTATAAAAGAGGACACAAAAAGTGCACAAAGAATGCGACTCTGAACAGAATTCTCCATTACGTAATTTACTTTATAAAGAAGCTATGATTAAAGATCATTTCTGATATATTTTTCTTGTCTTCCAAAAGTGCACAGTTTTTTCTAAAAATTATCCTTTTCACAATAAAAAACGCAACGCTTTTTTTGCAGAATTTTCGCCTCTCAAAAAGACATAAATTATCTTTTGACAAATGAAAGCCTTGCGAAAATATCGTTTATTGTTAATTTAATTAAAATAATATCTAATGAGCGAAATCGCAGGAAACGGTCAACGCTTCATTTTTAATTAAAGAGTAATCAATCTTAATTACGCGAATTGGTGGCTAAATTACAGACCAGCTTTTGTTGAAAACATAAAATATGGCTAAAAACAGTATTCAATGTTCACTCTTTTAACACTTCAATGAAAATTAAAATACATTAGAATTAAATTTGAATTGATGTGGCTGCGAAAAGTTCGCAGTGAAAGCAGAATTCAAGAAGAAAAGTTGGCAAACATTGAGCAAAGAGAAGTGTTGACCATTTTGCGTTCGAGTCGTGTGTGTATGAAGTGACCAAAAAAGAGCTCTCCAAGTGACCAGTAAAGGAGTGCTCGAAAATTGTTTACTCTCCTATTCAGCATGAAAAGCAGTGGATAAGTGTGATTAAAGTTTATTAATAGCATTGTAAATGCCGAATTCAGTTTTGTTGATTTATGTGTCTGTGTTTACAAAGAGATGCCATAAGAATGAAGTTCTTGTTCTTTTTTTCGTAACGAATGCGAATTCAAAAATTATCTCAAATTTAACGTTTCGCGTGTGATTCAATTGCAATGAAATAAAAGGAAAGTAATTTCTATTTGATTCATTGCTTCTTTGTTATCTTCGAGTGTGAATCAAAAAGTTTTCTGTTGAAGTGCACAACCGAGAGCAAGTTTCGACGTTTTTCAGCGAATTTTCACACCGCAAAACGTTTTTGAAAATGTTTCTGCAAACACATTTCAATTTGAAAATGAATTAATTTCTGCGTTGCTGATAGTACATTCGAAAGGGAAATTCTTCGAGAGTAACTAACTCTGCAAAAAGTAACTCGGCGATAATTGCAATTTTCCTCGCAGACAAGCAACACGAACAAAGAATAAGGATGAAATGATTTCGTCTGTTTTTAAAATCACACGCAAAGTAAATGTTAAAACTTTTTTATTGAATGCAATTTCTTGAATTCAAAGAGATAACCATTTTTATATTCACGTCGAATACTCATGTATTTATACGTCGCGTTTTGATGTATGCATACATTGCGTAATGATTCTTGATAACCACGATAAAGAGTCGAAATGCCAGCGTGTATTCAATGTGTATTCACTATTTATTATAAACGATACCAGACTTTCATTTTGATCCAAAACGTCTGTTTATTCGAATGTTGTGCAAATAATCGTGTAAATTTGGGACTTTAAAATTGATTGCATTATTAATTTAAACTTAATCGAGAAATGATAGATCGCGTGACGAATAAATCACTGTGTTATACATTGATATACGTGCATTAACAGCATGTCGACCAGCGCGTCTCACGTTTCACTGAATATCACTTTTTCTCGTTCAAAATTATCGAATAAACAGATTCACGCAAATATGCGTCGTTCAACTGAATCATAATCACTTGTTTAATTTCGTTTCGAAAATATTATTACGCAAAGCCTGGATTTTAGTAATCCAACTGTTTTGTGAAACACTTTTTTGCAACGCAGCACATCTCATTTTTAAAACAAGCACAGAATTAATGTGAGATGTGTTTACGTTGTGATCGATTGTTCTCCGAGTTTCTCTATGAATGCAAAAACACTGAAATTACAATTACTCAACGAAATTTCGCTGATGTTTATTGAATTAACAAGAGAAGCGGCAGCGAGTCTTCGCACAACAGTTTCATTCAAAAGTAACGATGCTTTTCTTTGGATGTGACAACATTCTTAACAACAGTTTCTGTCTCAAACGGAATGCTTTGCTTTCTTTTCTTCGCTTTCATTGTCAACATAAAAAAACAAATATGGGCCCATTCATTCGTTCGAATGCGAAATCGCGGTGATTGCTTCTATTGTACTTAGTTGTTTTAACCGTGCAATGTTTGTAAATTATTTCGCAAATATTGCTTGAAAACAATGGTAACAATAAGCGATTCATTTTAACGATTGCATTTGTGAACATTACTCTTTATTCGCTATTCTTTAGCAATATTCGTTTTGAAATCACTCTTTTCGGTGTTCGCGTGTCTCGTTTTTCAGTGAACTCTTTTCGAGTGTGAATCGATCAGCAAAAGTATTCTCTACACTGTATCGCCATCTGTCGCTTCTATATTCTGTGAATTTCGACGGTCAAAAAAGATGCAAAAACAAAAACGCAGCAATAATATCAAAAATTATGACTAATATTATGTCAACCAAAAGTTATGATGTGATCGTTTTAAATGACCAACCATAACAGAGAAGAGCACAATAAAAGCCGCTTATTGTAATTTCGTTCTTCCATTTCTCACAAATGATTCTAAAAATAAAATTTTTCGTAAAAAATTAAATAGTTTTGAATGTAAAAAAGTTGCGAATGAGTGCAGACAACACTTGTGTGCAATGCAGAGAAAGCAATTACACAGTTACATAATAATGACGTGCATTTTATGGAATGATTTTGCAATGGAGAAATGGATAGCCACGACAAGATTTGAGAGCATCTTTTCATTGCTTTTCAAGAACAAGTTTACTATTAACCGGCATCAAATGCCGCACCTGTTTACTCACCGCCATTCGGGGTGTTTACAGTTTGTACACGTGTACTTTAGCTTGTGTTTGATCAGCGAATTAAACTTTGAAATTTATATCGTTGTTAAAGCGGAAATTACTTGAACTGTTTATCAGTTGAGAGTCGCGCAAAGGACATTATTTTTGAGATTTGAACGAGCCATAAGTGATTATTCTTTCTTTCTCGCAGTCTATCATTTTTGTAAATTATGAAGTTTTTGCTTGCAATTTTTTTATTCGCGTGTCTGACCAAACAGAGGGACGCGTCGTCAATTAAATTTGAGGATTGCGGTAATCAAGAGATCTCTGTTTTCGTCTCTAACGAATGTTTTAGGAGAAAAACAAGTGAAGAGTATACGATGCGAAGCGTGCACAGGAGAACCTTGCGAACTGGAAAAGGGAAAGAAAGCGAACGTTGAAATTGACTTCGTTCCTTGTCAGTGCATCTCACTCAAATCACTTTTTCTTCAATTTAAATTATTTTTGTGAACAGCGAAAGCGTATGACAAATTGACATACTCCGTTTCGGCGAGTATTTTTGGCATTGAAATGGACTTACCGGTTGAAGATCCGGACGCTTGTTCTAAGCATATACAGTGCCCACTAAAAGCAGGAGAAGTAAATACATTTAAGTACAAATTGGACGTCGACGAATCATATCCGTCGGTATGTAAATTATTACAGTATTTTTAGTTCAAATTGGCACTAATTTCGTTTTTGAAAATGTTTTTTTTATTTCTTTTTAATTTTTATCTCAATATGTATCACAATTTTGCAATTAGGAAAGCAACATAAACAAAGTACAGTATCAGACAAAAAATGTTTTACAGATTAAAATCAATTTCCATATTAATTTAAATGCGGAAAATTGATGCGAATTTGTAAAACTATTTTTATTCAATAATGTACTGTATGAACTGTAAGTTGTGTAAATTTAAAAGTGTTATTTATGCAGTAGAAAATGCGCAATGTTTTATACAAATTTATTTTTCAAACATTTCAAAATTGTTGTACTTTTAAAATTGCATTTTCATTTCACCAAATGTTTCATATTTGAAAAGCAGACGTATTGTTCGCAAAGGCGTAAAGTTTAAACAAACGTTTTTTAATAATTGATGTTTAATCGACAGATGCAAGTGAACGTCAAGTTTGCATTGAAAAGCGACGACGTTTTGGTTGCCTGTGCATCGACTGCGGTGCGACTGACAGATGCAGAAGACAACAAAGTGCACGACGAATTTTAGGCTCAAAAAATAAAAATTCTTAAAAAGAAATTGAATTGACAATCTTTTGAAAAGAACAAACAGCGCGTAACGATCGCAAATGTCGCGATGACAGACATTTAAAATTAATGCAATACTTTAAGCGTTTCTCTTTAATGCCGTTAAGTAGACTTCGCGATTAAAAGCTCCGGCGTTCAATTCGATGTTATCGCGGCCCGGCTTCAAAATGACTTCCATAACCGCAAACACTGGTCGGTGATCCGAAGACTTCACTTTCGGTATCGAGTCGTAGAATTTGCAGTCAACAATTCCGTTCTTTTTACATTTGTAAAGAATTCTGTCAGTGTAAGACGGCACTCTTTGACTGGAAGGATCGTAGTCATCACCTCCGACAGTATATTTATAAGTCGGAGGGAAGTTGATTGCAGCTTCTGTAAAGCCGTAGAAGACAGTTCCTTTTTCGATCGCTTGAAGCAACTGATCTTTCGGCATTAAAAACTCGAACGAAGGAATCGATGTTAGAGTTGCCAACTGAATGGTTCTTAATATTTCATTGTATTTACTTTCTATTCTAAAGTTTAAGTCGCCGAACCAAAATACACAATCGAAACGGGAAGTCACGTCACTGCTGGAATAGTTCGGTTTCAGAGGTCGAGTGTTGCGTGGCAAGTCGAGTGAAGTGCATATCTTTTCGTACTCATATAGTCTTTGTCTATTTCTTCGTTCGTGTGCAGGAAAATGGCAATTTATGAAAAGAAACGATGTACCAAACAGGTTAAACGAAATCGCAATCGCTCCTTTCGTTTTCACGATGTTTGTTGGAGCAGTTCTGCTGTTGTAAACCGCACTTTCGGGAGATGAAAAGTACCAAATTAGATCGCGTCTCGCGAATATTGCCAAATGAAGCACTCCGAGGGAAATTGAATGAAGCATAACATGGCTCATTCCAAGAGTGCTTTGCATCTGAACCTCCCATTTTCGCATCTCTTGACTGCTGTGTCCCTGTCCTTCTTGAATACCAATTGCGTACAAATCAGAAACATAAGTCACTGATTGCGGCAGTAACAGATCTTTTATGTCTTCAGCAGCAGGTCGACCACTCATATTCCATGTAATAACAGATAACGTTAACTTTCCGTTCGGAAACATACGATTCAATTCATCTTTTCCAACGATCGAATTCTAGTGAAATATTAATATTTTTTATATTGAAAAAACTTGTTATTGTTACTTGTTTGTTATTTAACACTAAAAAACTAACAAGAACTGAAATGCGTATTTTCAGAAAAGGGATTTCGCAATACAAATCCACATCAATTTTTTCAATTGAAATAAATATAAAAAATAGAGCTTATGGTACAATGTGGTGTCCAATCACTTTAGGAGATTACTTTATCCCATTTAAAAATTGAACACAAAATTTGATCAACTGAAATTTTTCACGAAGCAATATCAATAATGGAAGTGCCAGATTATCACTAATTTAAGATATTTGTTCTTTTGATTCGCTTCAATTTAAACTGCAAATAATATCGATTTATATGTTTTACTTGCTTCGTTACGTTATAAATGCTTAGTTTGTGAATGTCATCAGAAACAAAAACATAAGTTGATTAAAATAATGCTTACTTTCGATCCAAAGTTTCCCAACAGAAACGTTTGTTTTCTCGATTCTTCGGTTGTTATTGGTTTCAAAATGCTAAAGTTATCGAGATTCGTAAAATCGTTGAACTGTTTTCTATTATTTGAATTGTCGGCTTCCTTTTTATTTCGTTGAACACTCATTTTGTACATAAGTCTTCGATGTCCATTGAACGTCAAAACAGGAACAATGTTTTCATTGTTTTGAATATAACAGAACGTTTCCAAAGAAACGTGACTTTGAACAGTTCGACAGAAGAAACGATCGACAATTGACAAATGAAAATGTAATCGTTTGTGTAGCATTGAAAATATTGTTTACATTGAATGTCTTCAAATAGATTAGAGGTCAGTATTGCATGTACATGTAAATTCGATGTAATGAACGAATTAACAAATATTTATGATGGCAACAATCAGAATACGTCAACAATTTTTAATAAATAACAGTATACAAAGACTAGATTAAGGAATGTACAATAATAGTGTTGTAAAATTTGACATTAAAACTAGAGGTCAGTTGCATAATTGTTAAACTCTTGGACTTTTCAAATAATACTCGGGTATTAGCAACGTTCAAAACTGTCAACAAAAAGCATTTCTTACAAACTTTGGTCCAAATCGAAAACAAGCTTAAATGCTGTAACGAGCTGTAACATCAGATCAATTTGAGCCAACGATCGATCGAGTATTCCAAAGCCGCCAACCACCTGTGCTCAAACAAAATATTCACAGATGCACTTATCTAAACAATGAATGCTTACTTTTTCTTATCCAATTCGCTGTCAGCCTTCAACCACAAATGTCTAAACCTACTTTCAGGAGGAATCGCTTCAAAAGTATTCTTCGTCGAAACCATCGTACAACTTTGTACTTTATAACCGTGAAGAT